>ML787639.1:267404-298499 GCA_009831015.1 Picea engelmannii | reverse complement strand
CAAGACACAAGAAGAGTATTGGTGTCAAGTGGGTTTACAAAACTAAACTCAATGAAAAAGGGCAGATCGAAAAACACAAGGCAAGACTTGTTGCCAAATACTTCTCACAACAACCAGGTACTGATTATGGTGAAACTTTTTCTCCAGTAGCAATATTAGAAACTATAAGGACTCTATTGTCCATAGCAGCACAACACAAATGGCAAGTATACCAAATGGATGTCAAGTCAGCATTCCTGAATGGTTTTTTAGAAGAAGAAGTTTATGTCGATCAACCACCTAGATTTGAGGTCCAAGAGCACACAGCCAAAGTGTATCGGTTGAAGAAAGCCTTGTATGGCTTAAAACAAGCTCCAAGAGCTTGGTACAACAGAATTGACACTTATCTGATCAAAAGTGGTTTCAGCAGAAGCCAAAATGAGCCAACTCTTTACACCAAAATAGATCAGCATGGTAAAATTTTGACTGTATGTTTATATGTTGATGACATGATCTATACAGGAAATCTTGAGTTAATAGATTTTAAACATGCCATGCAATCTGAGTTTGAGATGACAGATCTTGGCATAATGAAATATTTTTTAGGGATTGAGGTTCATCAATCAACCAAAGGCATTTTTTTCTGTCAACAAAATTATGCAGCAGACATCATCAAAAGATTTCGCATGGAAGGATGCAATCCAGCAGAAACCCCTATACCACTAGGCACAAAATTGAGCAAAAATGATGAAGGGCCTACAGTGGATTCTACATTGTAGAAAAGTTTAGTAGGCAGTTTGTTGTATCTTACAGCAACTAGGCCTGACATTATGTATGCAGCCGGCCATATTTCTAGATTCATGGAATCACCCAAAGATTCTCATTGGAAAATGGCAAAACGAATTTTGAGATATGTTGCAGGAACTCTCAATTTCGGTTTATGGTACACTAAATCTGATAGTAATCAACTCTCTGGTTACACAGACAGTGACTTTGCAGGTAGCCTAGATGACAGGAAAATCACATCAGGATATGTTTTTCAACTGGGCATGAACCTAATCTCATGGGCATCAAAGAAGCATCCAATTGTATCCATATCTTTTGCAGAGGCAGAGTATGTAGCTGCTACCTCAACCTCATGTCAAGCTATATGGCTGAGACAAATATTGACAAACAT
The DNA here is from genome assembly GCA_009831015.1 of Picea engelmannii. Taxonomy (NCBI): domain Eukaryota; kingdom Viridiplantae; phylum Streptophyta; class Pinopsida; order Pinales; family Pinaceae; genus Picea; species Picea engelmannii. Next base: position 297,343 of record ML787639.1, on the reverse strand, counting down.
GTCACATACAGAAAAGGATCCAACTCCTATTTTCTGTGACAATACATCAGCAATTTCATTATCTAAGAATCATGTGTTTCACAAGAAAAGAAAACACATTGACACTCATTTTCATTTCATACGCGAGCTAGTCAATAATGGTGATATTGCACTACAATTTTGTGGTTCTCGAGATCAGCTTGTTGATATCTTTACAAAGCCATAAGGAAAGTTAGTTTTTGATTTTCAGAGACAACACTTAGGCATAATCAGTGATGATGATTGTAACTGTTGAGTTTAAGAGGGAGTGTTAAATATAATGTAACCTGAACAGTCTGACTGTACACTGCCAGTTGTAATGGACAACTGCACTTTCTATTTTTGTCTTGCTTGAGCCTATTTAGCTCAGCCATCTCCCATTGCATTGTATATTCTAACAATATCTTCTTCATACATTCCAATATGGTGTTCTATTCTTTTCTCTCTTCATTTCTCTTTGCTTCACAATTTATCAGATATGAAGGTAGTCCAATGGTGTCTATATATGAAAATGGTCCAAAGGCGTCTCTTTATCTCATTAGTCCTTTTCCTTCATTCAAGTAGAAACCCTTTCTTCCATTAATAACAAGGGATATCCTCGATACCATAGCATCAATGATATGGAATATCCTCTACATGAATATGGTCCAATGGCGTTTCCAGCTTTATTGTGTCAATATTTTTCCTTCATTCAAGTAGAGACCCTTTCTTAATATGGGATATCCTTGATGCCATAGCATCAGTAATATGGGATATCCCGGATGCCATACCACTAATGAATATTCCCCCTCTTGGAAGGCTTCACCGCCCTCCAAAGGCCATTTTACAATTCATGAAAGGGCATCCAGGGGCCGCATTGGAAACAAAAGGGCTTTTACTGATAAGTTATCCAATAGAAGGCTCGAAAACAAAAGAGCGGTCACTGATAAGTAATGCAATACAAGGTCGTCAAGTAATTTTTTTTATGTACTAAACTGAACTCTGCATACATTAAGGTTTCCTTTCTAACTTTTGCAACCAAGTACTTTTTGATATGTATTAAAGTGAACTCTCCATACATTAAGGTTTGCATTCTAACTTTTGCAACCATTTGAGAAAGACGTAGATTGTCCAATTCAAGCACATCAAGTAATTTTTATATATGTTAAAGGGAATTTGCATACAGTAAGGTTTCCTTTCTAACTTTTGCAATCATTTAGAGATTGAAACCTCTAACCCTTTAGCTTTTGCAAACATTAAATGGTGTTCTAAAACGCATATATTCCATTAATAATCATTAATTTAAGTTTAATGTGATATAATGTATGTGAATGTTGGAGAGTGTTGGTTAGTTCAGGTAAATGTTGACTGAAATGGAGGACTGAGGTATCCTTAACATAAATGAAAAACCAACTTTGGCAAAAACATGGATTGAGTTAAGGTTTCTTTTGGTATATTCGTCAATAGTGTGGATGTGAATCTTGATTTTAGTCTTTTTAATTGGTTATGAAGGTTTATTGATTTTTCAATTTAATTGTTAACTATTTGATTTTATTAGTTAGCTCATGGTTGACGAGAACAAATGTTGAGGTGTTCAGGTACAGTGTAAATTTTATAGGGCATTATCTAATTGTTCTACCTTTTGGTCTTTGTTATTGGAATCAGGCAACATAGATCCTGAGGAAATTGCAATTCTTCGTTGTTTAAATTGCATTTCTGAATGTATAAATGGATTAGCTAAAAATATTCAGGGCACTAAGATTCATTCAAATTTGCATATCCAATAAGTTCTTCCCGTATTTTGGGATAAATTAAACAGAAAATATTCCCTAAAAACAACTAAAAATTAGAACATTTAGACTATGATATTTTATAGTGCATAAACATTGTCATAAACAGGGATGTGTTTGATTTGACTAGTACATCAAAAATTTTGTTACATTTGCATATTAGTTATGGAACAATCTATATAAATGTCAAAGTTGTGGGTGTGGATTTGTTGTTGAAGGAACAAAATCATGTTTATGAGAGAATAAAAACCCATGTATATTTCAAAGAGGGTTTTCGGTCAATAAAAAACATGGATCTAGTCATACATGGGTGCAATCTCACTAGAACCGAATCCATTCAACTAAAATATAATGTTGGATCTACTCATTTTTAAAAACATTTTGTTCATACCCAACTAAAATATAATGTTGAATCTGAGAGGACAAGTTCGTTCAACATATGGGGCACTTCAACAGGTGGGACGCACCAAGATAGGGCACACCAGTCCCAAGGGGCGAAATAGTTGATGAGTGCATGGGTTCGTTTCGATGACCAAGTTTGCGAAGGGGTGTGCCGATTCGTTTGGACATGGGTTCACGAAGGGGAACGACACCCCCAAAGGATGTGATGGTTCATGATGGTTACCTTTGGAGAGCCTATAAGAGAACGAGAGCACACAAATGAGAAATACAAGTTTTGGAAAAACAATGAGCAAGACAGCTCCACAATTCCGAGGAAAATGAAGAGGGTGAGTTCCCTGAAGGAACCAATTCACTCCACTTGGGAGAACTTGTGCTGCCTTGTGGATGATTTGGTGGATAGAGTTTGGTGAGATTTTTTTGGCTTGGTTTTTTGGAAGTATAGAAACGTAGGTTTGTTGTAGGCATGTGTAAGGAAAAAATGAAATATGTGAAGTCTGTAGAAATGAAGAGGCAGAGTCTGCAGAAACAAAGAGAAAACAAGTCTTTAGTTGGAGGCACATTTGAGATGCACCAAAGGTGGTTATGAAGATGGTTGCGACAAAGAGTCTTGGTGAAAATCTATGTATGAGTGTCCTGGTGAGGTGAAGCAAGTCGTTTGACTCTTCCCTATTGTAAATGGAGTCAATAGTCCTCATGTTGTAATTATCTCGCAATAACAAAGACTTAGTTGGGTGTTAGGCACATCTTGTGGTACCTGCACTATATTTATGTTTGTCTTTTTTTTGTTCCATAGTTCTCTTTGTTTCTCATGGATGTATGCTTGTATATGAATAAGTGTTAAATAAATTAACAAAATGTCTAAGTATACAAGAGTTGCACTAGAGTAAGAGTGTGACTCATCGGTATCCTAGAATGGAGTATGGGTATGCTCCAGGTGAAGAGGTGTAGTTTGAATGAAGTAAACTTGGTGTGCCAAGCATCCAAGTGAGAAACATCATAATGCTGCAAGCCCTTAAAAGGTGCATGTTTGCAAAGAAAATTGTGGGTATGTGGAAGATGGTATCAGAGCCAACTTTGAAAGAATTTTGTTACAAAGGAAGTTTAGTGGGATTGTTCGCGCACTTGGTAAATGGTTTGATATAGTGAAATTGTTCATCATATATTTTGCATTAGAATTTTGAAAGAGGTTTGGTTGATGTTGTGATGGAGAGGTTTCTCCTAGCACACACCTTGTGCAGACCAAGAGAAGATTTTATGGTAGGATGAAGAACTTGGACAAGGTGGGTGATTGTAGAAATTTTCACAAACTTGATCACTGAGACAGACTCGGTGGGTTTGAATTGTGAAGGAATTTAGTGTTGGACCTATTATTCACACATTGGAGAGACCAGACGCAGATTTCTCTGGGAGAATCGAGCACTTGGAAAAGGAAGATGAAGGAAAGATTCATTGCAAGACTTTTTGCAGAGATAACTGCAGAAGTGATAAAAAAAGTGAAATGCAGAAGGTGATCGCAAAAGTGATTGTGAAGGGCAATTCTTTTGGGTTGTATCTAGGTAAAACACTTGGGTTCATTGAACGACCTCAGATGAATTAGAGAATATTTGCAGAAAGAAGTTGGTTGGGTATGTTTACATCATGAGGTCATCATGTCATGCATCAGTGAGAATAGTAGTTGAGTTGAGTTGGTTTGTTGGATGTTGATCACAGGCTTTGGATGAGGTGACTCTTTGCAGAGTTACAATAGTCATTTAGTAGTAGTATGACTTGATAGTTTGGCGTTGGGTGAATGGTTCCCTCAAGAAGAAGTATTCAAGGTGTGGATATGGAAAGACATTGAAGATGAGTTTAGTCAGTTGCATGTGAAGCTTGGGAATTAGATGGATTTTGGAAGTGGGAAAATGGACTCACGCTTGTATTAGAGTGAAGGTCTTGCCATTTTATGCATCTGCATATGGTGGTTGAGGTGAGTTCATGAAAAGATTTTGTTTCTTGGGAAAGCGAAGTTCCAATATAGCATACTTACAACATGGTTGCAGTGAAAGATGTCATTGGAAATGTATGGTTGGCTTGATTTCTTGAATTTTTCAAGTCTTGCAACGATTTCTTTGAAGGGAAGATGGATGAATTCATGGTTCAGCTGCATTTCAAAGATGTCTTGCGATAGTTTGAAATGACTTAAGGAGGCATTTTATCATGCAAAATATAAGTTGGGAAAAGATCGACCCAATCCACAAGATGGAGATAACGGTGGGAGTTTACCCACTGTCAGCTCACATAAATCTTCCCCTCACTTTAGAGAAGGAATAATCCAACACAAGGGGGGGAGTCACTGGTGACCCTAAGGGGAGATGAGATGAAAAGTGATATCATGGAAGTGATTCCCCCTATAGGTCAATATACTAGGTGGAATATAGCTTGAAAAAGAGTCTCGGATGTGGTTAACATTTTCCAAGGAAATTGAGCAGAAGATGATTTTACTTTCCTGAGACATAAGAAAGATGATATAAAATCTAAATAATATAATGGAAAAGCAAGTTAATCGTGTTTTCCCTATTTGCAGTAGTCAATGAAAATATATATCAGCAAGTAAATAATTATTAATGTTGTTACAAGATGCTAAAATTCAGGTAAACGATGCAAGCAATAAGCTAGCAATTACTAGAGTAATTCAAGCATGAAAGCATAAGACTTTAGGAGTAAACTAAGGTTATTATAAACAAGTATTGCAGAGATATTTTATCATTCTTATGGTTGTAGCTAATTGTTTCTACAACATAAAATTTAAACACAAAAAATCAAGCAAGTAAACCACCCAAAAAATGCGCTGAGACTAGTTGATTATAGGGGAAATTTATTAAAAAAAAAATAGGGTTGAAAACTGAGTTATAATCAAAGTAAAGAGAGAATTTTTTGCATCCCTAATGGTTGTATATTTTATTTAGTTATATCTCTAAGAATGCCAGTTAAAACTGGACACCCTAGAGGATTTAGCAACCTCAAAGCATCAATAAAATATTTCAACTTGCACAATATCAATATCTCTTTAAATCATGTTTACCAATGCAAACAATTTATTTCTCCAATGCAAACATCAGATTAGTTCCTTTAAAATTTGGGTGAATGGAGTCTTGAAATAAATGAGTTAGATCAAAAAAATCCCTAGAGGTGTAAACCCTCTTAGCCCCTAGGGCATGCAAATCAAACTAAGGTAAATCTAGGAGTGTGTACACCCTTGTACTCCTCCTAACAACCTTGCAATAAATGACTTATAAACTAGCAAATGGAATGAAACTTGATGGAGTGTGTATGTACTTATACTCCTCCTAGGTTTTCAACCAACAATAATCATGAAACAAGCAAGAAGAACTAATAATTGCAGATTTTCCTTACCAACTTCAAGATATATGCAAGATAAAACCCTAGTTCACCAAGCATTCATAAGAAAGAGAAGAAGTATCCAAGGCAGACCACCTTAGCTCAAATAATTCACCAATAGATATCACCAAAAATTATTTTCACAAGAGAGAGATACATAATTTCCCAAGTAGGGCGCAAATTTCAGCCACTAGTCTTCTCACAATGGGAAAGCTATGATCAAAATGAGATGAAATGATTCTTATTTATATAGATCCACCTAAAAGTGTTTTTCCACTTAATTTTAGGGTAAACCAGAAAGTAAGGCGTCAACAACCCTTACTTTTCCCCTTCACAATTTTAAATTTGACTTTGCACTTACGAAACCCTAAAATAAACATGAAGTCACCCTTCTTCGGTAATGATTTGGCATCAATAAGAGGATGTTGGGATTAAATATGAAACATTAGGAATCCAAACACATTATCCTTAAGTTATATTGTATTCTTGTCAATTCAAGGTACTCTTCTCCATCAAAATATTCCAAGTGTCAACCAACAACATCACAACCACCCCAAAACCCTTGATCATGCATGACATCACCCCCAAAATGTCGCGCTCTAGCCTCCAAAGGCAGTTCATTGGGATGTTGAATGGATAGGAAGGGTACTCAAAGATGCCTCTCAAGCCTCCAAATTTTTTCATCACCATCCGGTGTGTGGTCCATGATATCCAACCTATGGGATTCAAGCCCCGAGGAATCCCATGCTAGGTTTGTTCTTCCAAATATGTCCACCAACTAGGTTCTGCAAATACATTGAATACCCCTTCCAAGGATATCAAGTCAAATGCATCATGATAATTAAATCAAGTAAATAAAATATCCATCTAAGCATGTACATCAAAAACCACCTCATCAAAATAAACAATTGCTCAAAGACCCTATGCAATTTTCCAACTTTGGATATGCGAGGGTTGACAAAGTGTCCTATTGGGTGAATCGTACCTCAATTTTAAGAGTTTTTCCCAAGTGGGCCCCTCTCTAATACATGTGGACAAAGTGACATGGATGGGGGTAAGAATCTTGGGAATGGGGTTCATGACATACAAGGGATCATAGTATCTCATTTATGAGTGTCTTTGTAGAGGGTGTGATGCACCTTCATTTTCAATACATCCTTTTTCCAAACCCATTTATTTCCTTTTGTTTCTTTAATATGTTTCCAAGTTGAATTCAAGGTGGGGATTCTACCTAAGAATGAAAAACAGTGATCACCTTGACTCTATCATGGTCACATCATGCTTCCCCAAGTTTAAGACAATGTGTGGGGATTCTACCTAAGTATTAAAAACATTTCCCACACATGCTCCACCTTGGTTGGAATTTGTATTCGTTATTTTTCACGGATCCCATTAGTTTCTTATGAGAGACATTTTATTGTGCTAGGGATCCCTGGGAGAGCATCTAGAAGGTTCATGATTGGATTTTATCTTTTGTAAATTACAAGACTCTAGGCCTTCAACCCCTTTTTCTTGTGAAATGAGGGACAATAACTTCTTGGGTCAGTACACCCGAAAATCCCAAAAGATAAGGATATGAGGGGATGAAGTGTGGAAAGCGACAAGTATGGTTAGGAATGGCATGATGCATAATCAAGACAACCTTCTGGTAGAAACCCTATCCCTAAGGGTGACCTACTTACTAGGGCACAATACCAATAACCAAGGTGAAACAAGGAAAAATGCATAATTTCCAAGCATATGTTACATAATCAAAATAAGTTTAAAATGAAACAAACTCAAATGACTCAAATATTGAAATGACACTCACCATAATATATAGCTTGAATCTCATGGAGCAAGACCTAATGTCTTCGAGAAACAAGCTGATATGGTTGATACCCTCATGATGAACCTGGAACTTTGGTGGTGAGGTGGGTCTATGTCTGTGTAAGTGGACACTACTAGTCAAGTTGTCTCTCGGTACTCCATGCTTGCAACTTGAGGGCCTCAAGAAATCATCTTCTTAGTTATCCCTAAGAACTGGGGATAACACTTGGCTCTTACTTGGGGACATGTACTCATCGTAGTATGAATGAGAAACAAAACATATCCTCGTGGACCTATGCCTACACTAAAACATAAAACTATAAAATCAAGGGTAGTTCTATCACCCTTTGTTCATGTATATCAAATCTTAAAAACTTAAAAAATACAAATAATCTAGAAAATAGATTTTAGTATTTTTTCAAAAATTTATAAACTAAACATGTAATATTATGAAATAAATATGCAGGTAGAGAAAAATTAAAAATGAAATGCAACTAAAGTAGCATGATCAATCAATATGAAAATGAAAGGAAAGTAAGATGATCTACCTACTTACCTAGGGCTTGGGCCCTAAAGAAGTCAAGTGTCTTGAGTGTAGGGTTGCAGAAGAGACCCGTCCACCAGTAATGACATATTTTTCCTGTCTAAAGATGTCAAGTAATACTTCTCTTTCTTGGGATTCTTCTTGATGGTGTAACGACTACGACAAGAATTATCATCTTTCTGGTCATATTTAGGATTTCCTTTCCTTTTGTTCCACATGAACACATGACTTTATTCATTGTAGTTGATGTAAGGTAGATTCTCGATGTAAGGATAGGAAGGAGGCTCTGTATTACCTTCATATTCAATGGATTTCTCACATTATTTTTTCTCTTTATCTTCTTTCTTCAATATTTGGATGGACCCTGGCTCTTTCCCTTGGGACTTTGCAAGTTTCTCCTTCTACTCACTTTTCCTTAGGAGTAATGTATCTATGAAATCTTCCTACACAAAAGGTAGGTCCCAAGGATCATACACAATAATTTGATGAGGTAAATAAAAATCACACCCACTGGTGTAATCAATACTTTTAGGGTCCATAACATGCTTGTCAACCCACTCTCCACTATATAGAATCTCAAAAGTGGTATCCCCCATGGGAATATGTTCATGGGTGAGATCCATAATGAGAAAACTCCTGAGAGTAGCGTATCAACTTCTTGATAAAAGCATACCCAAATCATCTGGAACATCAATCACGACTATGTTCATAACAAGGTTGATATGAGGGAAGTCAATCACGTAAGCTTCAACATATTCACAAAGCCCGCAAACCTTCACCCTCTTGGAATCAATACCACAACCATTTCCATAAGGTCAGGTCATCTTCAAACCAATTTGTTCCATTACTTTCAAGGACATTACATTTTCCTAGGCTCTCGAGTCCAACATAAATTTATTAAAATGGAGGCCATTCATTTCCAAAGAAAGATAAAACAAAGGGGTATTATCCTTCTGTCGATCAAGATACATGGTCATCAAGATGATCGAAGGGTCCTCTTTCTCATCTTGTACATTTAATAACTTCAATACCTCCCTCCTCATTGAAGGGACATTGCACATTTCTATCATAGGCACTGTCGGATTCATCTTTCCAAACATGGATGCAATTTCTATGTTCAACTGAATCTCATTTTCTGTTGAAGTTGGCTTCAGAAGAAAATCATGTACTGGGGGTGGAATTCGTGGGACCACCCTCTATGTAGATGGAGGGGAAGGTGTTTCTTTAGGGTGAATTAGAGTGGATATTTCTGAAAAAGGAACTGAAGTCTTATTTCTTCTATTGTACGTAAAAAATTCCTTCTTTCCCAATTCCATTCTCTCATCATTTGTTAACTGGTTTAACACCCAAAGCCTTCCCTCTCTTGCTCCTTTTCTTATATCTTCATCAATTTTTTCATGTGTGACATATTCCTCTTGGAATTTACAGATCATGTCCATGAAGTTCATACTATCAGGAGAGTCTTCATCTTATCGAGGATGCTCATCCTCCTGATGAGGTTCTTATCATGGAGAACACCATGGCATCTCTTCTGTGTTTACCATTCCACCTGTTTTCAAAATGTAAAGATATTTTTCCTCTTGCTGAGGCCTTGGATTCCACCCTGTGGCATCTCTCTTTTGTCTAGAAAATTGAGGTTTGGAGGAAAACTGATTTCTTTCCATGGTGGTTAATTGACCTATGATCTTGTACAAATTGAGTACTCATCTAGTATATACTCTGAGGCAAGAGAGCAATTGGCTCTAGAGCACTACTACTGGAATATTTATTCTTATCTTCTGTCTTGGAACAGGGATACTGAAAGGGGTCAACCTTGGAATCAAGGAGGTTCTCTTTGATTTTTGTGTTGTACTCTTTGGATTGAGCGAAGGTGGTGGGATTCTTGTCCTTCAGGAAGAAATGAAATTTCCCATCAAAATAATTCATGTAAAAGAGACAAAAAACTGCATCTATGGGGTGTAGACCTGTCGGGATTTAACTGTACAACCTATCAAACATATTTTCAAATTCACTCATTGTCTCAATAACCTTACTCTCTATCTGATTGAGATGAGCCAAAATCATTCCCTTGTCTTTATTCGTTGTCCATTTTTTCTTGAATAACTTGGCAAAGTCTTCATAAGATGTTATGTGATTATCATAAATTCCTCTAAACCATCTTTGAACACCTTCAGTCAATGATGAGGGTAGTATCCTCATTGCTACATCCTCATGTTCCACTTCTTCATTTTCCATGTCTTGGACCATGGCATAGAGATGATCGTCAAAAGTTATCACATTATTTCCTGGAAACTTTGGCAACCATTTGTGAGACTCTTTTGGAATAGTATTGGGGTAATCGGGGATGGTGGCCATGTTCAAGGGTTTATAAAGTTCCTTTTCCCAATGGTGATCCATTAGAGTGAGGGGAAGGTTAATCTGGAAAAGGGTTTTGACAACGAGAGACTTGAGAGGATGCATTCTTCGGTAAACTTTAGATAGATTGAATCTCCAAGTGGGGAAAGTATTGAGGGAAGACAGATTTTGGGAAGGTGGAGTCGTCAGATGGGCTTAAAGAAGAGCTCATAAAGGGTATAAGGGGAAAATCTTTCAATTGGATTCGTTAGGTAAGCTAGGGGTAAATTTTTTGGGAAGGAATCTTTCCAAAGTGTCATTAAGGCACGAAAGAAGATTCAAAATCCTCCTCGACAATGGTGCCAAAATGTTATCATGTAAACTATAGGTTGGGAAAACCCTTACCTAATACACAATATGGTGATAATGGTGGGAGAGTTTACCCACTATCACCTCAGATAAACCCTCCCCTCACTTTAGTGAAGGAAGAATATAACAGAAGGGGGGAGTCCCGGGTGACCCTAGGGGTAAATGAGACAAAAAATGAGATGATGGAAGTGATTCCCTCTATAGGCCAAGATACTAGGTGTAATATAGCTTGGAAAAAAGTATTGGACATGGTTAAGAGTTGCCAAGGAAATTGAGTACCTGCAGAAGATGATTGTACCTGCCCAAGACACAAGAAAAGATGAGATACAATATAAGAAATCCAATGGAGATACAATCTAAACAATCCAATGGTTGTGGCATTTCAGATTTGGGCATTTAAATTTTGGAGGTCTAAAGATACTACATACAAAGGATATGGTGAAAGGTTTTATATTAATTGAAAGACCAGAAAGAATATGTGAAGGATTTATCTTTTGAAAGTAGCATGGAGAGTCATTTCCAGTTGGAAATTCAAATATAGAAAAAGCTCCATTGGAAATTGTACATTCAGATATCTGTGGACCAATGCAAACATAATCTATAGGAGGTGTAAGAGGTTAGTTGTAATAGGTTTTACACAACAACCTGGAATAAATTTCAATGAAACATTTGTGCTAGTTGCACGGATGGACATAGTCAGAACTATGTTGGCTATTGTTGTGCATAATAAGTGGTATATATATCAAATGGATGTAAAGTCAACATTTTTGAATGGACATTTAGAGGAAGAAGTATATGTGGAACAACCACAAGGCTATGAGATTCCATAAAAAGAAAATAAAGTATACAGATTGAAGAATGCACCATATGGATAAAAAAAAACTACTAGAACTTGGTACAATCACATATATTCCTATCTCACTCAGAATGGATTTCAAAGAAGCGATTGTGAGTCAACATTGTCCATCAAAGACAATAAAAAAGGTAATATGTTGATTGTTTTCTTATATGTATATGATTTGATTTTTACAAGTGACTTTGGTATAGAAGAATTTAAGTCAATCATGAAGGATGAGTTTGAAATGACTAATTTGGGGATTATCAGATATTTTCTGGGCATTGAAGTTCACTAGTCCAAAGCTGGTATATTTATTTCACAATCTAAATATGCACATGAAATCTTGAATAGATTCAACATGATAAATTCCAAAGCAATCCCAACACCTGTCATATCAAGATTGAAGTTAAGCAAGGAAGATGAAGGATCTAAAGTGGATCCCAATCTGTTTAAAAGGATGGTAGGCATATTTATGCATTTGACAACTACAACACCTGATATTATGTATGGAGTGAGCTTGATTTCAAGTTTCATGGAAATTCCAAAAGAATCCCATTGGAGGTAAGGAAAAATAATTTTGAGATATGTGAATGGAACAAAAGATTTTGGCATTATGTATTCTACTTCAGAAGATTTTAGACTTGTTGGATATATTGACAGTGATTGTGGAGGCAACATAGATGACAGGAAAAACACCTATGGGTACACATTTCATTTTGGAATGGGTATCATGTCATGGGCATCAAGGATGTAGCCTATCGTGACTCTTTCTTCAGTTGGAGCTGAGTATGTCACATCTACAAGCACAACTTGTCAAGCTCTTTGGATGAGAAGAATGTTAAAGGATTTGTTGCAGGAACCAACTACAGTGTTTTGTGATAACAACTCTACCATTGTGTTGTCTAAGAATCATGTGTTTCACAAGAAAAACAATCAAATTGATACAAGGTATCATTTTATCAGAGAGTTGGTGAATAACAAAGAAATTTGCTTAGAATTTTGGAGGTGTATAGAACAAATTGAAGATATATTTACAGAAGCTTTGACAAGAATTCTTTTTCAGAATATTTCTATAGGTCAACGCAATGATAGATATTTGACATTACATGTCAATTTAAGTTTTTTATGTAACTTTTGTGTTTTCTAATCCCACCTACTTATAATTAAGGGGGAGTGTTGGAGATATTAATTATAAGTCATGAGTTTTATGTTTACTCCAACTTAGACTGTCACGACAAGTAGACATGTTTTTATAGTCTGTCACGAAAAGAATGAGCGTTATTAATGAACCGATCTTTAATATTTCTCAAGCTCTATTATTAAGATAGAGTCAGACAAATTTATTGTCGTCTTAAATGTTTGAGTCAGTTTTCTTCTACAGGAATTCCCAATCTTAGTCTTTATATTATCAAGTTTGTAAAGAGTTGATATATAGAGAATGTTAATACATAGGAGCAGCTGAGAGTTAGAGAAGTCTGAGAGCACAATATTTGTTTCTGAAAGTCTGTAGAAATTGTTGGAGCTGAAGATCTGCATAGTTTTGTATTTTGTAACAGCACCGAGAATTCAATATGGTAATACATTAAGTATTTGTGTCTTGATATATTTCTGAGTTCTATTGTGTTCAAACATTCTGAAAATACATTCTCTCTATATTTGTGCAAGCTTAAGTAGGTTTATAAGTTCTTGAATCTACACTGAAAATATATTTGTGAGTTTATGTGCTAAGAGTAGCACAGTATTAATTTTATTACAAGAATTTTATCATCACACCACGCAGTCTACCACACAGTCTGAGTACTATGCAGTAAAATTTCATAGCTCAATGACGAAGTATTAAACAACGTAGTCTTTGTAATGGCGACGCGCTGAGTGAGTCTTTCTAGATCCGAGACGAATTGGAATATGAATAATGTGTTCATTGTGTTGAAGAAATACCTTAGGTAAAGCTTGTTCATGCAGAATAGAGTATGTGACGGCATCTTGATCTTTACTTTCAGGGTAATGTTTTACCACCACCATTTCCCGGCCTGTAGGAAGACTTGTTTATTTCTTTGAAGTTAATGCAAAAGTTTCATCTTTCTGAAATTTGAGATTCATCACGGTGTTTATGTTCAGTATGTGTTTCTTGTTTATCATTTCCATGATTGTGTTTTTCTGCTAGCATTGTTTGAGAGTAAGTGGTAGGAATTCATATTCATTTGATGCTCTATTTAGTAATTAATATTTGTGCCATTTCTTCTAAAGTTGCACTAGGGATTCATCCACTAATTGATGCATGTAGTGTAGTTGGATTTCTTCTCCTTTCCATCTCTCAATTCATATCATTTATTTGCTGAGCATAACACCTATTTTGCCTCAAACCTACAGAAAGAAACCAACCAACTGTTGAATGTAACAACATTGGAATTCATCCCTTGAATCCATTACCCAATGGCACATTTTCCTTGTTTGTCCTACCAACCATTTAAAAAAAAAAAAACCAGTCCTATTGCAGAATCTGACCTCTGTGCATTTATTGATAAATCATTTGGGTTATTACCATTCATTAGACATTTGAGAGAGCCCTCTCTGATTGTATAGGTCATAATACAATCTAAAGTTGGTTGAAATAGTTACCTCGGGGTTTTCTTTGATACAACACAAATAAATTTATGAGTACTAACAGGAGGAAACATTTATTTTCTTACTTTTATGGATGATTTATCAAGAAAAACATGGATTTATTTTCTAAAACATAAATATGACGCTTTTGGTTGTTTTCAACAATTCAAATCACTTGTGGAGAAGCAAAGTGGTTATTACATCAAGGTTCTAAGAACTGACAGAGGTGGTGAATATGTTCCAAGATATTTTTCAGAAATTTTGTATAGTTCATGGCATTAACATGCAATTCACTACACAGTATACACCACAACAAAATGGTGTCACGGAGAGAAAGAATTGAACCATCGTAGAGATGGTTCATAGTATGTTAGCAACCAAACATTTGTCAAATGAGTAATAGCATGAGGAAATAGCAACTGCGGTATACATCATGAACAAATGTCTGACAAAGAGAATGAAAAACAAAGTTCCTCAAGAAGACTGGATAGGAATGAAGCATAATGTGGTGCACTTGAAAGTTTTTGGTTGTTTCGCATACACACAGGTTCGAGATGAGTTGATAAAAAAGTTAAATAAGAAAGGATAGAAATGTATATTTGTTGGGTAGTCTGAAGAAACAAAATCATACAAATTGTATGATCCTATTGCAAGAAAAGTTATAATCAACCCCAATGTTCAATTTGTGGAGGAAGAAGCATGGGATGGAACCATAGAAAGGACAGTTAAAATTCTTGATATTATCGAGAAAGATGACATAGAAGATGAAGTGGTTCAAACACCAATTATAAATCAGAGGGAAGTCCCTTCCACTACTAGAACTGCGACACAAATCACAACTCAAACTACTCCAGTAAGATCTGCAAGTGTGAAGTCCACACCTAGAGTGCAACAAACTCTAGAAAATAGTCTCAGTAGTTCTACATATCTAGATCCTACATTACCAATTTTATTACCAAGAAAGACAAGAAGTTTGCACGACATCTACAATGTTGATACATCAAATTCATTCTTAGCCTTTGCTCTATTTTCACAGATAGATGATCCATTAACTTTTGACGAATTTGTCAAGGATAATGTATGGACACAAGCCATGGATGAAAAAATTAAATGCATAGAGAATAATCAAACATGGAAATTGGTAGATATACTTGAGGCCAAGGATGTGATAAGTGTCAAATGGATTTATAAATCCAAGCAACATACTGATGGAAATGTGCAGAAGCACAACGAAAGGTTAGTTGCAAGAGGTTTTACACAAGAACCTGGAATAGATTTCAATGAAACATGTGTGTCAGTTGCACGGATGGACATAGTCAGAACTATGTTGGCTATTTTTGTGCATAATAAGTGGTATGTATATCAAATGGATGTAAAGTCAACATTTTTTAATGGACATTTAGATGAATAAGTATATGTGGAACAACCACAAGGCTATGAGATTCCAGGACAAGAAAACAAAGTATATAGATTGAATAATGCACCATATGGATTAAAGAAAACTCCCAGAGCTTGGTACAATCGCATATATTCCTATCTCACTCAAAATGGATTTCAAGGAAGTGATTGTGAGTCAACATTGTACATCAAAGCCAATAAAAAAGGTAATACGTTGATTGTTTGCTTATATGTAGATGACTTGATTTTTACAGGTGTCTTTGGTATAGAAGAATTTATGTCAATCATGAAGGATGAGTTTAAAATGACTGATTTGGGGATTATGAGATATTTTCTGGGCATTGAAGTTCACTAGTCCAAAGCTGGTATATTTATTTCACAATCTAAATATGCACATGAAATCTTGAATAGATTCAACATGATAAATTCCAAAGCAACCCCAACAATTGTCATATCAAGATTGAAGTTAAGGAGGGAAGATGAAGGATCTAAAGTGGATCCCACTCTGTTTAAAAGGATGGTAGGCATCTTTATGTATTTGACAACTACAAGACCTGATATTATGTATGGAGTGAGCTTGATTTCAAGGTTCATGGAAACTCCAAAAGAATCCCATTGGAAGGAAGGATAAAGAATTTTGAGATATGTGAATGGAACAAAAGATTTTGGAATTATGTATTCTACTTCAGAAGATTTTAGACTTGTTCTATATACTGACAGTGATTGTGGAGCCAACATAGATGACAGGAAAAGCACCTTTCAGTACACATTTCATTTTGGAATGGGTATCGTGTCATGGACATCAAGGATGTAGCCTATCGTGACTCTTTCTTCAGTTGGAGCTGAGTATGTCACATCTACAAACACGACTTGTCAAGTTGTTTGGATGAGAAGAATGTTAAAGGATTTGTTGCAGGAACCAACTACAGTGTTCTGTGATAACAACTCTGCCATTGCATTGTCTAAGAATCATGTGTTTCACAAGAAAACCAATCACATTGATACAAGGTACCATTTTATGAGAGAGTTGGTGAATAACAAAGAAATTTGCCTAGAATTTTGGAGGTGTATAAAACAAATTGAAGATATATTTACAAAATCTTTAGCAAGAATTTTTTTTCTTAATCTCTCTAGGAGTCAACGAATCATAGATATTTGACATTACATGTCAATTTAAGTTTTTTATGTAAATTTTGTGTTTTGTAATCCCACCGACTTATAATTAAGGGGAAGTGTTGGAGATATTAATTATAAGTCGTGAGTTTTAAGTTTACTCCAACTTACACTGTCACGAGTGCTTTTACAGTTTGTCATGGAAAGCATCAGCGTTACAGTTTGTCATGGAAAGCATCAGCGTTATTAATGAACCGATCTTTCATCTTTCTCAAGCTCTGTTATTATGGTAGAGTGAGTCAAATTTATTGTCGTCTTAAATGTTTGAGTCAGTTTTCTTCTACAAGAAGTCCTAATATTAATCTTTATATTCCCGAGTCTTTAAAAAGTCGATATACAGAGAGTGTTAATACATAGGAGCAGCTGAGAGTTAGAGAAGTTTGAGAGCACAATCTTTGTTTCTGAAAGGCTTCATAAATTGATGGAGTCGAAGCTCTGCATAGTTTTGTATTTTGTAAGAGAACCGAGCATTCAAGTTGGTAATACATTAAGTATTTGTGTGGTTATATATTTCTGAGTTCTGTTGTGTTCAAATATTCTGAAAATACATTCTTTCTATATCTGTGCAAGCTTAAGTAGGTTTATAAGCTCTTGAATCTCCACTGAAAATATATATGTGAGTTTATGTGCTAAGAGTAGAATGGTATTAATTTTATTACAAGATTTTTATCATCACACCACGCAGTCTACCGCACAGTCTGCAGTAAAAATTCATAGCTAAGTATTGAACAGCGTAATCTTTGTAACTGCTACGCGCTGAGTGAGTCTTTCTAGATCCGAGACGAATTGGAATATGAATAATTTGTTCATTGTGTTGAAGAAATACCTTAGGCGGAGCTTGTTCATACAGAATAGAGTATGTGACGGCAGCTTGATCTATACTTTCACGGTAATGTTTTACCACCACCATTTCCCTGCCTGTAGTTGTTGTTTCCAATTAATTGAGAATTAGTATATAAAAAACAAGAGCATCTCAGATATTGATGATGTAATATCAAAACAGATTAAATAAATATAATGTATCAGTTACTGATCCCATCTAGCAATGTGAGATTTATATATCTTAACGTGATCATGTGTATGTGAATCTATACTCGTATGCTAATCGTGTTCCCATAGTGATGAAAAGGGCTTACTTTTAGTAGTAATGCTCATAGAGCTCTTCGAGCGGCCAGAGGACATAGGTGAGTATTGCAACGCACCTAAGCTGGTTCGCCATGATACGGAGGTTGATAGCGAAGGGAGAGAATCCATCTAAATTGCTAAATAGCACTGTATTATAGATGTCTTTGTCAAATTTGCATCAGTCTGTCAGTCGTGGCGTATCTATCCAAATATGAGGTGAAAGTTCGTTCTCTCCTCCTTGGAGTCAAAAATCTATTCAAATACGAAGAGAGTCCAATAGAGTTTTTAGCATTAGTACTTCCTTAAATCCTTTCCTCATTAATAATACGAGATATCCTCCCACTCATAATATGATATAGCACTAATGAGTGGGCATTTAGCCACTCATACATGTTCACTCCTATGAAAGCCCGATTTTACGTGTCATCGAAGGGCATTAAGGGGCCGCATTGGGAAGCAAATGTGTGGTTGTCGATAACTTGCCTAGATTGTCGATGGTTGTTGGTAACTTGTTTTACATAGAAAACTATAAATTGTCCAATACAAGCCCATCAATTAAGTTTTAAATATTATTGACCTCCAATTTTTGCGACCTTTTCTTTATATATAAAGTAATTTTCGTACGGCCATCTAAGCATTATCTTTTGTTTAATGCGAAAAGATAGATATGAATGTTGTGGAGTGTTAGTCACCCACTTACAAAATTGAAAATCCATTTCTTCACTAGAAGAAGGAAGGAATTATTGAAAATCCATTTCTTCGCTAGAAGGAGGATGGAATTAAGGTTTCTTTTAATATGTTCATTCTTCTTTGCGACGATGTGAATCGTAGTTGGAGTCCAAAGTCGTTACTTTGTTATTGTTTCTTTTTCAATTTGTGGATATGAATGACAAATGTAACTCTTGTGAAACGTTAGATTTAACTCGACAGGATATAAGGAACTGCCTTGTCGTAGGCCTTTATAACCAAGCTCGATACTTATCCACACGGCCAAGAGGATATTAAATCCACAAAAGGTTTATGCTTAACATACTTTCTAATTACTTTAAGTAATGACTTATGAGGTACGGAGGGAAAAAACTTCTCAATATCAATCTCAACTAAGAATAATGGGAATTTTGTAGTATTTTTTTAAAATGATTATATTTCATAGTGTATAGATATTGTTATAAGAAGAGATACTTTGGACTTGAGAAGTCCATATTGTTCTATTTTCATATCCATTATGTGGATTAGGTGTGGAAGGAACAAAATTATGAGTTTCAAAAAATAAACATTAGCGCAAATTTTGAGGATTTTTAGTGATTTCAAAATGAATTTGGCCATACATTCATGCAATATCATTGAAACTAGATCAATTCAACTAGAATAGATTGTTGGATGTGGTCATTTATGAAAATGATA
Source organism: Picea engelmannii (assembly GCA_009831015.1). NCBI lineage: Eukaryota > Viridiplantae > Streptophyta > Pinopsida > Pinales > Pinaceae > Picea > Picea engelmannii. The sequence continues at coordinate 278,178 of ML787639.1, read as the reverse complement.
TGTTCATACAAGGTATACTTAAGTTAGAGAAGAGGTATTCAATTGAAAACACATCTATTCATACTTAGATAAGAAAGTTGAATTTGATCTGTTGAACAGAAAGTTATTCAACAAAAATATATTTATCTATCAACTATAATAATAGAGTTATTTGTTTGTAATGAAACTATCAAAGTGGAACTATCTATTGTAATAAGATATTGAGTAGGTTTATCATGTTGGATAAATTTATATTTTCGGCACACTAGTTCAGTGGGAGTTAATTGACTAGTTCTATTTTAGATTTTCTATTTAGATTGTCACTATTATGCATGCATGCATTCCTAAGGAAAGCTAACTGTTTGATTACTTTTCCTAATTATGGAATGTTCTTTCATATATATGAGTATATTTCACTCATTCATTATATCAATCACAATGATCATCTTTGATTAGTTCATTGGAGTAGTGTGAACATATTTTCTCATTCTTCCATATTGAATCTCTTGTCCTTTCTTGATATGATTTGTTTGTACTTTCTTTAGCTAGGTCTCATCTGTATGTTTTGATGAAACATTGACATGGTATTAGATCTACACTTCTTGGAGCAAGCCAGAGAATAGGAAAATTAGAGTTTTGGTGAGCGAAATCCATGTAACAAACACGGGTCACACCCTCTCCCTCTCGAAAAGAGCAATTGGTCGCTCTGTGTCTCAAGGGTAGGAGCGACCACCTCTAAGACTGTTGAGTGTGACCATCTTCTGGCGGGGTCACACCGTAGACACTAGCATAGGGTGACCACTAGGACTTGGTCGCTCTGTGGCTTAAGGAAAGGAGTGACAACCTCTTAATGTTCCCCTTTTTTGCAATGACTTCTCCCAAAATATTAACTTTATGAGGAAACAACCTACTTAGGAAGTAAATCAACCCATTCTACAAGTGGGTTTTGAACCATTTGGAGAAATTCCTCACTATTTTCTCAAAAAGGAAGATGGAAGATCGCCTATCGAAACTGATACAAATTTTCCATTTGATGTGCCCTTTTTACAATGATTTCTCAATTTTTTCACGTCCAGATTGAGGGTAAATTTTTTGGGTTTATCAGAAGAGTAGAGTCATGTATGATTCTTTATAGATAAAATTATTAAATTCATGGAGCATATTGAAGGTTTTCATGTTTATACAAAGGGTCATAGTAAATTGGAATTCAAGTCCATATATGAGTTGAAAAATCTTGGTTATGAAATTAAGTATTTCTTGTGTAATGAAGTGAATGTTAAATAAAGTCAAAGATGGATACACAGTTCAAGTTGAAGATGAATTTCAAAGAAATCATTGATATGTAATTTATTGTATGAAGAAGTGTTCATAATTGGTGTTACCCGACACCCTAACAAATCATGTCAAGTCATGTCATAATTTGAAGTTAGGTTGAGAGTCTAGAGTCAAAATAAAGTGAATTATAAGTCATATCAATGGTGCATCAATTAATTTTTTCAAACCAAGGTCATAGGTGTCCTATTGGTTTTTGTGCAACCCAACAAGAAACATATTTTGTAAGCATGCAATTACGAAACATTGCAGGTGTCTTGTTGGATGGAGATGTGCCTCCTACAGGAAACAATTTTATGTAGGTATTATGTGGAATATTTAGAATTATAGTAGAAAGAAGATGAAGATGACAACAGAAAGAAGACTAATGAAGATTGAATATTACATTGAATCCATGACAGATAAATTGAAGAATAAAGAATATTGAGGCAGAAAGAGAAAATGATATAGACTTCAATGGAAAAGGACATTTGTGGCAAAACCCTATAGCAAGAAAGTTATAACATAAAGAAGAATAACTTCCAGTTGTGGTTGGATAGAAGTTGTTGAGACAGTTCCACAGTTGAAAACGTGGGTAGAGTTTTCTAGAGGAAGGAGAAAGTAAAGTTCTTAAAGGAAAGTGAGGAAGTTCAAAAGCCTATAGCTATGGAAGCTGAGGAGTAGAGGAATCTCAGATGGTTCCAGAGAGAGAACCAAGAATACCAAAAGGCCAGGTCATATGAAGAAAAACCTTGATGAGCTATTGTGTAGCAGGGAGAAATAGACTTGTTACAACAGAGGCTATTTTCAACTCATAGTGAACCTGAAGAAGCTCATAGAGAAAGAGAGGAAAATGACTATGGATATTTAGGTAAATGGTTCAGAAGGAATCCACAACAAATTGAAGGAAAAAATAGACTTTGACGACCGAAAAGTTTAAATAGGAGGAGTCCTATGTGTGAACAAAAAGAAGCAAGAGGAAAGAGGAAAGGACAAAAACAAAGATGTGAGGAAATCAAAAGGAAGAAATGAAAGAAGATAGACAGAACAAAGCATCATAAATTAAACAACAGAAGTGTGAAAAATAAATAAGTAAGCAAAGAAAAGTATAAAAGTATTGTGTGATTTGAGATGTAGATACAATAAATCCATAAAGTGTGACATACTTAAGAAGTTTAATGGTTCTTGCATAAGATATAAATGATGATCTTAGTCTTTGTTTGTATAAAGACTAGATTTCCTAAGTTGGAATGAAAATGTATGTACCTAATGGAAGCATGATTGAGGCATGTATTCCCCATAGTTTTGTTAAAGTTTGTGGTTCTCTAATGTATGTTGTGTGGTATGTTGAAACCACTTATGTAATCAATGGTAGTCATGGAAGAGAGTTTCTCAACCCAGTAGAAACATCAAAGTGGGGTAGTCAGAGAGATTACAAGTCTTGAAAAGGGCACTTGATCAGTTGAGCATGAAAGGCAAATTGCAAGTTATGAAAAAGGAACTTGTGTGGAGAAAACTATGAAACAAAAGTTTACCAAATGGTAGAGAACCCATAGATAGGAGTCCATGAAGAATGTTTTCCTCAGGAGTATGATGCAGGAGCATCAAGAGCATGGATATGGGTATGTCAAAATCTCAAGATGAGGATGATGATGACGATGATGCAGGGGGGACAAAGGTACAGGTATGCATATTTTGATGGAAGAATGGTTGATGAACCATGTACAATAAAGAGTTTCTTATAGAACTGACAGATACTGTGGCTCACGACCCATGTATTCCATTGGATGGATACTCTTTTATATGGACTTCAACAAATGTTTATTTTTTTTAGGTGGAGGATGAAGAAGATCGAGAAGAAAGAATGAAAAAACCAAAGATCATAAGAGACAACAAGCAATGGAAACAAATAAGATGAAGATGAAAATGAGACCAATTCAAAGGACCAATAAAAAGTGGGAAAGGGGGAGTATGATAAATAACTCCTACTTAATGAATACTCATACTTGTAATGTTTAATAAATTATATGGTTTGTAATGAGGTAGACTAAATTCTAGAAGTCTATGTATGTGTTGTAAGGGATGGAGAGAAATTAGTAGATTTAGGGATGAATAGTTTTTTTAGAATCATGGAGATATTGTGGAGAGATCATAGGAGTTAATTATGGAGATGGTTGTGTACTCCTTTGAATTGATTAAGTAATTATGAAATAATTATTATGGTCACCTATAGTTATATAAGGGACCATTTGTACACAAATTAATGACATGGGAATGGTTGATTAATAAAATTTCTCCTTCGGGGGTTTGGGAGTTTATTTACCCATGTCCCTTGCTTTGCAAAATATAGTGTTTTGTGTGTTTCATTTCATAGCACCTCTCATTCCATCAACAAGCCACTCAAAGACTTATGCATAAGTGAATTTAATCTCAAATATCACATCATTGACTTGACGAACAAAGATTTAACTAGAGACGATCTGAATATCAATCATAGGATAAGATGAATTCCGGGAGCTCACAAATAGATGTAAGTTTCAATATGTAACTTCCAATTTGCATGATGGGCATGTTGCATTGTGGTACCCCCAACATATGGGATTGGAAATTCGACGAAGACATATATAAATGGTGCTGGTAAATTCTCAACTTGCCGATTAATTTGATGGTTTTAAAAATTAAGTAAGAATTAGACATCAATCTTGACGTGTAGATTTTAAAATTGCAAATATTTAACAGTTAAAAAACAAAACAAAAAAACAATAATACTCATCAAATTTAACCACTTCCTAGAGGTCCCTAGAGGTGATAAGTTGAAAAAGAAAAGTCGTGGAGAAAGGATGGAAATGTATCCTCACCATCGATTATTTTGTCGATCCGTTCACTAGGACCCTCCAAATCCAAATATCGATTTATTTGGAAGAAGCAACTTCGAAGAGAAAATGAACCATTTGATATGGCGAATTTTTATTGGATTGGTTGTGGGATCCTCGTGGATCAGACACACTTTGATTTTTAAAAGGGTATGCATGAAAGTTATGGTGTCCAACCGTGTTAAAATGGGTAGGGTGTAAATGTGTATTTGTATCTTTCTAAGGATATTAGTTTGAGAATACAAATAGGTGAGGCTGTATGTGTATTTGATAAAGATATTTTCATATATATAACAAGTGAGTGGTTGAACCATAACACCATTAACATTTTATTCTCGACTTAATATTATAAAATATTTGTGTTCAAGTAGGTACATGTTGTTGATGTTTGGTAGTTGTGGGAGTATATTTCCCTCCTAGATGACATTTCTTAGATGTAGAGAATATTATGGAAGTAAGAGGTCCATTGGATAGATGTTGAAATACCCCAAAAGAGAAGTCGACCCAGAAGAATAAAAAATAATGAAAAGACACCTTCCTAGAAGAGAAGTCGATGAAACTAGAAGGAAAGTAAGACTATAAATAAGGAGGCTCCTTAGCTCAAATATACAAACACTCACTCTCTCTGAGCTACACAAAATCGACGTGAAAGTTTAAAGAAGGTGACGTAGCTAATACAGTGACTCAATTTCTTCTTGTTCAATCTTTTGGTATCTCTCTCTTGTGCGCTACTCCTTGAGGAGGTGTGAAACCTTGGTATAATGTTGTTGTTGCGGATGTAGTGGTATTTATGGTCACATTATCCTTTATGCTAGGGTTTATCTGTTTGAAATTTCTTTGTGAATGGAACTTATCTAGGAAATGTTGTTGGGTTTTTCCCCCATTTGGGGTTTTCCCAGGATAAATCTCTCGTGTTCTTTTTATCTCTTGTGTGTGTTGCTACTGCTCAGTACATGATATATATGTGTTAATGGTAATGAATTAAAAGAACACCAGTAACCCTAATGCTCTGTAAATAGGGAAAATATAGCATGGTATCAGAGTTGGTTACCTTTAGAAAAATTTGACCACTTGAAGGATGATTGTGATAGAAACACCTTGCAACCACAATCTTTATCAAGATCATTGATCATTATCCTAAGGATGTTGGGGACAATTCCTTCACAGAGAAGTGCACCCTAACCTAGAGCACCTAGAGAAACCCTCACCGTGTTGTTTGGTGAAATTTGAAAAATCAAGGTTTTTCAATGCTAGGGTTTCTACCAGCAAAAAATGTCAACTAGCATGAGAGTTAATTACATATTGGATGGACCAGATAACTTCAGATCGTGGAAGCATAGAGCTGTCCTCATTCTTGAAGAGAATGATTTATTGGATCATATCAAGAAGATGCTTCTAGAACTAGGAGAAAGAAGAATCACCATGCACATGCAAGAGATGTCGAAGAACATAAGTCAAAGGATGAAGAGTATGTCCTTTAGCGAGTAGTGATTACAAACATATGATCGGGGAATCTATAGAATACAACTAAAGTTGGACAACATCAACTAAACTCTAGGCTTTCATATCAGGTTTGATATTTTTATATTGTTGCAGTTTAAGTAAGTGTTATAACTAGAATAGTAGTCTTTAAATTATATTATTGTTATTACTATTGCTAGTTTAGTAAACACTATTGTTGATAGCATCAACTAAACTACAGGTTTTCATATCAGGTTTGATATTTTTATATTGTTGCAGTTTAAGTAAGTGTTGTAACTAGAATAACAGTCTTTAAATTATATTATTGCTATCGATATTTCTAGTTTAGTAAACACTTGATTATTGTTGGTAGGAATACCATTAGGTGAATACTCATATTAATAATACACTTGTTTACAAGATAAATTGATCTCCTCTAGGACATATTCTTGGTTGTTGACCTTGTTCCAGGAAGGTTATATTGAAAATTCCATGAAGGTTACCATGGAGATATTTTTTTTCTTATTTCTTGTTCTTGGAAGGTCATAGGTAATAGCTCTAAGAAGGAGATATAATGAAAGTTGCAGGAGGAAACATTTTAGATGGTGTCTAGTTTATACATGGAGTAAACCATCCAGACATAGATTTGGGAACATCCATGTGATGAAGGAGAAGAGGACGAAGTCAGAGCCTTATGGAAAAAAGGATACCTTTGCAGATACAAAGTATCTCATAAGGAGATTGATTCAATTCATCACTCTTTAGTTCACTAAGAAAAGTGAGTAGATCCATAAGGGCCTACCTAGAATTGTTGCAGTGACCAAGAAAATACTAGCATGGTCATGTGATGCTTTGTATGATGAAAAGGGGATACAAATATATGAAATTGATGAGTCAAGATTCATAGGGAGCATGCAAACTTAGATTGAGCCTCATCTCAGAGAGATTTAGTTACTTAGAAACTTCCATTCAGAAAGTATTCCTCCTCAGATTCAGATGGGAGAGAGAGATGTCTTCCAGAGCTGATAGACATAAGCCTAGATCAAAGATTTAGAGGCTTAGAGAAGATACGATACCTCCTGGTAGGATTCCCTTGTTTTAGTGACAGAGGAGGAAGCCAGTGAGAAGGATTGGGATACGGATCTTTTCCTCAGTCCCTTAACTAGAAGGGAAGTCAGTGGCGACTTCCAAGTTGATCTACAATATCAAGCATGTTTCGTATGGAAACATAAATATGTACAAATATTTATTTGTGGCCTGAGGATTCTCCCAGCAACAGGGATAAGATTATGATGAGATACTTTCTCTAGTAGCCAAGAGAAGTGTACATAGAGAAACCACAAGATACATGAGAAGGAGTCTCATGTCTGCATGTTGAAGAAGACTTTTTATGTGCCTAAGAAGGAAACTAGGGCATGATATGCCAAATCAAACAATTATTTAATGAGCTTGGGGATGGCTTCCCATTGATCCTATATGGGGATAACCTATTTCTGACAGGAGATGAGGAGCTCATAGTTGGGTTCAAGAGGGAGCTCGCTTCAGAGCTCAATATGAAGGATCTAGGTCTGATGCATTACTTCTTGGTATTATAGGTGTGGTAGAGATCAAATGAGATTTTCCTTAGCCAAGGAAAATATATTGTTAAGATCCTATAGATATTCGAGCTGATGGAATGAAATTCCATGGCCACACCCATGATGATAAGTTTGAACCTACTGAGTGATTCATCTTCATATTTTGTGGATCCCACGATGTACAAACATTTGATGAGATCCTTGATGTACCTAGTTAACACCAGGCTGGAAATATGTTTTATAGTGAATTCCTTGAGTTAGTACATGGTTGAACCTAGACATGTACATTGGATGGCAACAAAACATATGATGAGATACCTACATGGTACGATTGGATATGGATTGACATATGCCTCATATGGAGTTGTGAAGTTGCATGGATATATAGACTTTGAATGGGCAGGGAGTGCAGTGGATCATATGAGTACTTCTAGATGTTGCTTTAGTATGGGATCGAGTATGATCTCATGGTTGAGCAAGAAGTAGACATCAATGACACTCAGTACAATAGAGGCAGAGTAAATCCCAATGACTATGGAAAGTCGTGAAAGAGTGTGGCTTTGAAATTTTCTTGTAGGACTTCATCTGAGACATGATGCAGAAGGGAACAATGAAGCTCCAGTACACATCCATAGATGAATGGCATTGGGTAGAAATTCTCCCAGATTGGTCATGCTAATTTGACCAAGGGAGAATGATACATTCACTCACAAAATTAGCCATGCTGACTTGGCTAGTGGGCCTAGGCACAATCTTTCTCCTATTAGTCATGCTAATTTGACTAGGAGTGAAAAGGACTCGAGGTGCTCCAGAGACAAGTTTGGAATGATAAAAAAATGTCCACCCTTGTTGAGAGGGAGGTGTATTGTTTTATTCTCATGTCGGATAACCCCTCTGTCCAAGGGTTCCCTAGATCATTCTTGTGAGGTTACTAAGGGGGTATGCAATGTCAAACCTGATGAGAGAAGAAACATCAAACGCATAGTCGTGAGGACTATGGGAGTACCTTCGTGCTATTGGATGAGACTATAACTATGGATGATGGGATTGTAGTAGATGTGTGCTACTAGTTGATTGTTGCATTGTTATAAAGACATTGCTTATGATTAATGTTGGTGGCATTGTAGTAGTTGTGTGCTACTAGTTGATTGTTGTATAATCATTGGTATGTCTATGGTTGATGGCATTGTTTTAGTTGTGTGCTACTAGCTTATTGTTGCATAGTCATACGGATGACTATGGATGACAGAATTGTAGTATATGTAGCTTATTGTTGCATAATCATTTGGATCCTTACTATGGACAATGACATTGTAGTAGTTATGTCCTACTAGATGCTTGTTGCACAGTCATGGAGGTCACATACTATGATTATGGTTGATGGCATGGTAGTAGTTTTGTGCTACTAGTTGATTGTTGCATAATCATAGAGACTGATGGAATACATGGTGGTATCTTGTGTAGTTATCAATTGATTGAAGGAGAGAGACATTGTGTCTCTGATAGTAGTTATGTGTTACTAGGAGTGGTTATGTACCACTAGATAGTAGTTGTGCACTACTATGGATTGACATAGTCATGTTCTACTGGATGACATTGTATTAGTTGTGTGCTACTAGTTGATTTCCATGAAGACTGCCAATTCACATTGGCAGTAGTTGTGTTCTATTTGATTGCAGAGACTGTTACAGATGATTCAAGCTACTATGGCATTGTGGCAGATGTGTGCTATGAGTTGATTATAGAGTAGTCAGTGGACTACTAGATGAAGACATCATGAAAGATGCAACCCTAGTTAAGAGGGATTTTTGATGTTTGGTAGTTGTGGCATTATATTTCCCTCCTAGATGACCTTTCTTAGATGCAGAGAAGATTCTGGAAGTAAGAGATCCATTGGACAGATGTTGAAATACCCCAAAAGAGAAGTCATCTCAGAAGAATAAAGAATAATTTAAAATACACCTTCCTAGAAGAGAAGTTGGCCCAACTAGAAGGAAATGAAGACTATAAATAAGGAGGCACCTTAGCTCAATTGTACACACACACTCACACTCTCAGCTACACAAAAGAAAGGTGCAAGTTTGGAGAAGGTGACTTGCAGTGTTTTAGTTTCTTCTTTTTCAGTCCTTTGGTATCTCTCTCTTGTGTGCTACTCCTTGAGGAGGTGTGCTACCTTGGTATAGTGTTGTTGCTGCAACTATGGTGGTATTTTTAGTTGAGCTAGTCTTTGTGCTAAGGTTTATCTTTTTGGACTTGCTTTGTGAATGGAATCTATCTAAGAAAGGTTGTTGGATTTTTTCCCATTTAGATTTTCCCAAGATAAATCTCTTGTTCTTTTTTTCAATTGTTTATGCTACTATTGCTTAATAAAATGATATATGTATGTTAATGGTAATGGACTAAAAGAACACTACTAACCCTAATGCAAATCTAACAAACTTGACTTATAGGTTTTTGTTCAAATCTAACACTTACTTATAGGTTTTAGTGTGGACTTAATCTTATAAAATATTTGTGTTCAATTACGTACACGTGACTTGTATAAAATATTTGTGTTCAATTACGTACACGTGACTTGTAGGTAAAGTCTTCCTTATGGTGGTGAAGGAAAAGATCTCTCCTATTAGGTTGAGGATTGATCACTTATCAGGCTTCCTATGGAAACTACCATGTTAAGGATTTATAAGATATTAAGCTTCATATGGAATGTTGTTGAATATCAAGTATATGGAATTATGTTCTACATAAATTTCTGCCAACCAATAATTCGAGTGGCTTATCCAATCTTGCAATAAAATGATATATGTATGTTAATGGTAATGGATTAAAAGAACACTATTCACCCTAATCCAAATCTAACATACTTGATTTATAGGTTTTGGTGCAAATCTAACACTTACTTGTAGGTTTTAGTGTGGACTTAATCTTATAAAATATTTGTGTTCAAGTACGTACACGTGACTTGTAGGTAAAGTCTTTCCTATGGTGGTGAAGGAAAAGATCTCTCCTATTAGGTTGAGGATTGATCACTTATCATGCTTCCTATGGCAAGCACCATGTTAAGGATTTATAAGATATTACGCTTCATATGGAATGTTGTTGAATATCAAGAATAGGGAATTATGTTCTAAATAAATTTCTGCCAACCAATAATTCGAGTGGTTTATCCAAACTTTCGATAGTAATGCTGAAATTTAATGATTGTATGCGGTGTAATATTAGGGAGGCGTTATGTTATGTCCGGTTAACTTACTTAGTAATGTAAATGAAACCTAAATGCCTTGTTGGATTTGGCGTTACCGACACCACCATTGCAAGTATAAATTTCAATCTTTTGGAGAGGAAGCTATACATCTAAAAAATTTACAAAACGACATTAGTATTAGTTTCATCATTGAACTTACTCAGACAAGTTGAGCCTATCGTTTAACAAAAAAATTATTAAAAACTTTCGTACATATTTGTCCCTATAATGCCTACCTTAGATTCATATATTTTAATTGGATATATTAAATATGAAGATGGATTTAGAAAATAATGAAATGCTCTACTATATAATACATCTTACTTCCC
>ML787639.1:217356-267304 GCA_009831015.1 Picea engelmannii | reverse complement strand
TTTCTTGTGTAATGAAGTGAATGTTAAATAAAGTCAAAGATGGATACACAGTTCAAGTTGAAGATGAATTTCAAAGAAATCATTGATATGTAATTTATTGTATGAAGAAGTGTTCATAATTGGTGTTACCCGACACCCTAACAAATCATGTCAAGTCATGTCATAATTTGAAGTTAGGTTGAGAGTCTAGAGTCAAAATAAAGTGAATTATAAGTCATATCAATGGTGCATCAATTAATTTTTTCAAACCAAGGTCATAGGTGTCCTATTGGTTTTTGTGCAACCCAACAAGAAACATATTTTGTAAGCATGCAATTACGAAACATTGCAGGTGTCTTGTTGGATGGAGATGTGCCTCCTACAGGAAACAATTTTATGTAGGTATTATGTGGAATATTTAGAATTATAGTAGAAAGAAGATGAAGATGACAACAGAAAGAAGACTAATGAAGATTGAATATTACATTGAATCCATGACAGATAAATTGAAGAATAAAGAATATTGAGGCAGAAAGAGAAAATGATATAGACTTCAATGGAAAAGGACATTTGTGGCAAAACCCTATAGCAAGAAAGTTATAACATAAAGAAGAATAACTTCCAGTTGTGGTTGGATAGAAGTTGTTGAGACAGTTCCACAGTTGAAAACGTGGGTAGAGTTTTCTAGAGGAAGGAGAAAGTAAAGTTCTTAAAGGAAAGTGAGGAAGTTCAAAAGCCTATAGCTATGGAAGCTGAGGAGTAGAGGAATCTCAGATGGTTCCAGAGAGAGAACCAAGAATACCAAAAGGCCAGGTCATATGAAGAAAAACCTTGATGAGCTATTGTGTAGCAGGGAGAAATAGACTTGTTACAACAGAGGCTATTTTCAACTCATAGTGAACCTGAAGAAGCTCATAGAGAAAGAGAGGAAAATGACTATGGATATTTAGGTAAATGGTTCAGAAGGAATCCACAACAAATTGAAGGAAAAAATAGACTTTGACGACCGAAAAGTTTAAATAGGAGGAGTCCTATGTGTGAACAAAAAGAAGCAAGAGGAAAGAGGAAAGGACAAAAACAAAGATGTGAGGAAATCAAAAGGAAGAAATGAAAGAAGATAGACAGAACAAAGCATCATAAATTAAACAACAGAAGTGTGAAAAATAAATAAGTAAGCAAAGAAAAGTATAAAAGTATTGTGTGATTTGAGATGTAGATACAATAAATCCATAAAGTGTGACATACTTAAGAAGTTTAATGGTTCTTGCATAAGATATAAATGATGATCTTAGTCTTTGTTTGTATAAAGACTAGATTTCCTAAGTTGGAATGAAAATGTATGTACCTAATGGAAGCATGATTGAGGCATGTATTCCCCATAGTTTTGTTAAAGTTTGTGGTTCTCTAATGTATGTTGTGTGGTATGTTGAAACCACTTATGTAATCAATGGTAGTCATGGAAGAGAGTTTCTCAACCCAGTAGAAACATCAAAGTGGGGTAGTCAGAGAGATTACAAGTCTTGAAAAGGGCACTTGATCAGTTGAGCATGAAAGGCAAATTGCAAGTTATGAAAAAGGAACTTGTGTGGAGAAAACTATGAAACAAAAGTTTACCAAATGGTAGAGAACCCATAGATAGGAGTCCATGAAGAATGTTTTCCTCAGGAGTATGATGCAGGAGCATCAAGAGCATGGATATGGGTATGTCAAAATCTCAAGATGAGGATGATGATGACGATGATGCAGGGGGGACAAAGGTACAGGTATGCATATTTTGATGGAAGAATGGTTGATGAACCATGTACAATAAAGAGTTTCTTATAGAACTGACAGATACTGTGGCTCACGACCCATGTATTCCATTGGATGGATACTCTTTTATATGGACTTCAACAAATGTTTATTTTTTTTAGGTGGAGGATGAAGAAGATCGAGAAGAAAGAATGAAAAAACCAAAGATCATAAGAGACAACAAGCAATGGAAACAAATAAGATGAAGATGAAAATGAGACCAATTCAAAGGACCAATAAAAAGTGGGAAAGGGGGAGTATGATAAATAACTCCTACTTAATGAATACTCATACTTGTAATGTTTAATAAATTATATGGTTTGTAATGAGGTAGACTAAATTCTAGAAGTCTATGTATGTGTTGTAAGGGATGGAGAGAAATTAGTAGATTTAGGGATGAATAGTTTTTTTAGAATCATGGAGATATTGTGGAGAGATCATAGGAGTTAATTATGGAGATGGTTGTGTACTCCTTTGAATTGATTAAGTAATTATGAAATAATTATTATGGTCACCTATAGTTATATAAGGGACCATTTGTACACAAATTAATGACATGGGAATGGTTGATTAATAAAATTTCTCCTTCGGGGGTTTGGGAGTTTATTTACCCATGTCCCTTGCTTTGCAAAATATAGTGTTTTGTGTGTTTCATTTCATAGCACCTCTCATTCCATCAACAAGCCACTCAAAGACTTATGCATAAGTGAATTTAATCTCAAATATCACATCATTGACTTGACGAACAAAGATTTAACTAGAGACGATCTGAATATCAATCATAGGATAAGATGAATTCCGGGAGCTCACAAATAGATGTAAGTTTCAATATGTAACTTCCAATTTGCATGATGGGCATGTTGCATTGTGGTACCCCCAACATATGGGATTGGAAATTCGACGAAGACATATATAAATGGTGCTGGTAAATTCTCAACTTGCCGATTAATTTGATGGTTTTAAAAATTAAGTAAGAATTAGACATCAATCTTGACGTGTAGATTTTAAAATTGCAAATATTTAACAGTTAAAAAACAAAACAAAAAAACAATAATACTCATCAAATTTAACCACTTCCTAGAGGTCCCTAGAGGTGATAAGTTGAAAAAGAAAAGTCGTGGAGAAAGGATGGAAATGTATCCTCACCATCGATTATTTTGTCGATCCGTTCACTAGGACCCTCCAAATCCAAATATCGATTTATTTGGAAGAAGCAACTTCGAAGAGAAAATGAACCATTTGATATGGCGAATTTTTATTGGATTGGTTGTGGGATCCTCGTGGATCAGACACACTTTGATTTTTAAAAGGGTATGCATGAAAGTTATGGTGTCCAACCGTGTTAAAATGGGTAGGGTGTAAATGTGTATTTGTATCTTTCTAAGGATATTAGTTTGAGAATACAAATAGGTGAGGCTGTATGTGTATTTGATAAAGATATTTTCATATATATAACAAGTGAGTGGTTGAACCATAACACCATTAACATTTTATTCTCGACTTAATATTATAAAATATTTGTGTTCAAGTAGGTACATGTTGTTGATGTTTGGTAGTTGTGGGAGTATATTTCCCTCCTAGATGACATTTCTTAGATGTAGAGAATATTATGGAAGTAAGAGGTCCATTGGATAGATGTTGAAATACCCCAAAAGAGAAGTCGACCCAGAAGAATAAAAAATAATGAAAAGACACCTTCCTAGAAGAGAAGTCGATGAAACTAGAAGGAAAGTAAGACTATAAATAAGGAGGCTCCTTAGCTCAAATATACAAACACTCACTCTCTCTGAGCTACACAAAATCGACGTGAAAGTTTAAAGAAGGTGACGTAGCTAATACAGTGACTCAATTTCTTCTTGTTCAATCTTTTGGTATCTCTCTCTTGTGCGCTACTCCTTGAGGAGGTGTGAAACCTTGGTATAATGTTGTTGTTGCGGATGTAGTGGTATTTATGGTCACATTATCCTTTATGCTAGGGTTTATCTGTTTGAAATTTCTTTGTGAATGGAACTTATCTAGGAAATGTTGTTGGGTTTTTCCCCCATTTGGGGTTTTCCCAGGATAAATCTCTCGTGTTCTTTTTATCTCTTGTGTGTGTTGCTACTGCTCAGTACATGATATATATGTGTTAATGGTAATGAATTAAAAGAACACCAGTAACCCTAATGCTCTGTAAATAGGGAAAATATAGCATGGTATCAGAGTTGGTTACCTTTAGAAAAATTTGACCACTTGAAGGATGATTGTGATAGAAACACCTTGCAACCACAATCTTTATCAAGATCATTGATCATTATCCTAAGGATGTTGGGGACAATTCCTTCACAGAGAAGTGCACCCTAACCTAGAGCACCTAGAGAAACCCTCACCGTGTTGTTTGGTGAAATTTGAAAAATCAAGGTTTTTCAATGCTAGGGTTTCTACCAGCAAAAAATGTCAACTAGCATGAGAGTTAATTACATATTGGATGGACCAGATAACTTCAGATCGTGGAAGCATAGAGCTGTCCTCATTCTTGAAGAGAATGATTTATTGGATCATATCAAGAAGATGCTTCTAGAACTAGGAGAAAGAAGAATCACCATGCACATGCAAGAGATGTCGAAGAACATAAGTCAAAGGATGAAGAGTATGTCCTTTAGCGAGTAGTGATTACAAACATATGATCGGGGAATCTATAGAATACAACTAAAGTTGGACAACATCAACTAAACTCTAGGCTTTCATATCAGGTTTGATATTTTTATATTGTTGCAGTTTAAGTAAGTGTTATAACTAGAATAGTAGTCTTTAAATTATATTATTGTTATTACTATTGCTAGTTTAGTAAACACTATTGTTGATAGCATCAACTAAACTACAGGTTTTCATATCAGGTTTGATATTTTTATATTGTTGCAGTTTAAGTAAGTGTTGTAACTAGAATAACAGTCTTTAAATTATATTATTGCTATCGATATTTCTAGTTTAGTAAACACTTGATTATTGTTGGTAGGAATACCATTAGGTGAATACTCATATTAATAATACACTTGTTTACAAGATAAATTGATCTCCTCTAGGACATATTCTTGGTTGTTGACCTTGTTCCAGGAAGGTTATATTGAAAATTCCATGAAGGTTACCATGGAGATATTTTTTTTCTTATTTCTTGTTCTTGGAAGGTCATAGGTAATAGCTCTAAGAAGGAGATATAATGAAAGTTGCAGGAGGAAACATTTTAGATGGTGTCTAGTTTATACATGGAGTAAACCATCCAGACATAGATTTGGGAACATCCATGTGATGAAGGAGAAGAGGACGAAGTCAGAGCCTTATGGAAAAAAGGATACCTTTGCAGATACAAAGTATCTCATAAGGAGATTGATTCAATTCATCACTCTTTAGTTCACTAAGAAAAGTGAGTAGATCCATAAGGGCCTACCTAGAATTGTTGCAGTGACCAAGAAAATACTAGCATGGTCATGTGATGCTTTGTATGATGAAAAGGGGATACAAATATATGAAATTGATGAGTCAAGATTCATAGGGAGCATGCAAACTTAGATTGAGCCTCATCTCAGAGAGATTTAGTTACTTAGAAACTTCCATTCAGAAAGTATTCCTCCTCAGATTCAGATGGGAGAGAGAGATGTCTTCCAGAGCTGATAGACATAAGCCTAGATCAAAGATTTAGAGGCTTAGAGAAGATACGATACCTCCTGGTAGGATTCCCTTGTTTTAGTGACAGAGGAGGAAGCCAGTGAGAAGGATTGGGATACGGATCTTTTCCTCAGTCCCTTAACTAGAAGGGAAGTCAGTGGCGACTTCCAAGTTGATCTACAATATCAAGCATGTTTCGTATGGAAACATAAATATGTACAAATATTTATTTGTGGCCTGAGGATTCTCCCAGCAACAGGGATAAGATTATGATGAGATACTTTCTCTAGTAGCCAAGAGAAGTGTACATAGAGAAACCACAAGATACATGAGAAGGAGTCTCATGTCTGCATGTTGAAGAAGACTTTTTATGTGCCTAAGAAGGAAACTAGGGCATGATATGCCAAATCAAACAATTATTTAATGAGCTTGGGGATGGCTTCCCATTGATCCTATATGGGGATAACCTATTTCTGACAGGAGATGAGGAGCTCATAGTTGGGTTCAAGAGGGAGCTCGCTTCAGAGCTCAATATGAAGGATCTAGGTCTGATGCATTACTTCTTGGTATTATAGGTGTGGTAGAGATCAAATGAGATTTTCCTTAGCCAAGGAAAATATATTGTTAAGATCCTATAGATATTCGAGCTGATGGAATGAAATTCCATGGCCACACCCATGATGATAAGTTTGAACCTACTGAGTGATTCATCTTCATATTTTGTGGATCCCACGATGTACAAACATTTGATGAGATCCTTGATGTACCTAGTTAACACCAGGCTGGAAATATGTTTTATAGTGAATTCCTTGAGTTAGTACATGGTTGAACCTAGACATGTACATTGGATGGCAACAAAACATATGATGAGATACCTACATGGTACGATTGGATATGGATTGACATATGCCTCATATGGAGTTGTGAAGTTGCATGGATATATAGACTTTGAATGGGCAGGGAGTGCAGTGGATCATATGAGTACTTCTAGATGTTGCTTTAGTATGGGATCGAGTATGATCTCATGGTTGAGCAAGAAGTAGACATCAATGACACTCAGTACAATAGAGGCAGAGTAAATCCCAATGACTATGGAAAGTCGTGAAAGAGTGTGGCTTTGAAATTTTCTTGTAGGACTTCATCTGAGACATGATGCAGAAGGGAACAATGAAGCTCCAGTACACATCCATAGATGAATGGCATTGGGTAGAAATTCTCCCAGATTGGTCATGCTAATTTGACCAAGGGAGAATGATACATTCACTCACAAAATTAGCCATGCTGACTTGGCTAGTGGGCCTAGGCACAATCTTTCTCCTATTAGTCATGCTAATTTGACTAGGAGTGAAAAGGACTCGAGGTGCTCCAGAGACAAGTTTGGAATGATAAAAAAATGTCCACCCTTGTTGAGAGGGAGGTGTATTGTTTTATTCTCATGTCGGATAACCCCTCTGTCCAAGGGTTCCCTAGATCATTCTTGTGAGGTTACTAAGGGGGTATGCAATGTCAAACCTGATGAGAGAAGAAACATCAAACGCATAGTCGTGAGGACTATGGGAGTACCTTCGTGCTATTGGATGAGACTATAACTATGGATGATGGGATTGTAGTAGATGTGTGCTACTAGTTGATTGTTGCATTGTTATAAAGACATTGCTTATGATTAATGTTGGTGGCATTGTAGTAGTTGTGTGCTACTAGTTGATTGTTGTATAATCATTGGTATGTCTATGGTTGATGGCATTGTTTTAGTTGTGTGCTACTAGCTTATTGTTGCATAGTCATACGGATGACTATGGATGACAGAATTGTAGTATATGTAGCTTATTGTTGCATAATCATTTGGATCCTTACTATGGACAATGACATTGTAGTAGTTATGTCCTACTAGATGCTTGTTGCACAGTCATGGAGGTCACATACTATGATTATGGTTGATGGCATGGTAGTAGTTTTGTGCTACTAGTTGATTGTTGCATAATCATAGAGACTGATGGAATACATGGTGGTATCTTGTGTAGTTATCAATTGATTGAAGGAGAGAGACATTGTGTCTCTGATAGTAGTTATGTGTTACTAGGAGTGGTTATGTACCACTAGATAGTAGTTGTGCACTACTATGGATTGACATAGTCATGTTCTACTGGATGACATTGTATTAGTTGTGTGCTACTAGTTGATTTCCATGAAGACTGCCAATTCACATTGGCAGTAGTTGTGTTCTATTTGATTGCAGAGACTGTTACAGATGATTCAAGCTACTATGGCATTGTGGCAGATGTGTGCTATGAGTTGATTATAGAGTAGTCAGTGGACTACTAGATGAAGACATCATGAAAGATGCAACCCTAGTTAAGAGGGATTTTTGATGTTTGGTAGTTGTGGCATTATATTTCCCTCCTAGATGACCTTTCTTAGATGCAGAGAAGATTCTGGAAGTAAGAGATCCATTGGACAGATGTTGAAATACCCCAAAAGAGAAGTCATCTCAGAAGAATAAAGAATAATTTAAAATACACCTTCCTAGAAGAGAAGTTGGCCCAACTAGAAGGAAATGAAGACTATAAATAAGGAGGCACCTTAGCTCAATTGTACACACACACTCACACTCTCAGCTACACAAAAGAAAGGTGCAAGTTTGGAGAAGGTGACTTGCAGTGTTTTAGTTTCTTCTTTTTCAGTCCTTTGGTATCTCTCTCTTGTGTGCTACTCCTTGAGGAGGTGTGCTACCTTGGTATAGTGTTGTTGCTGCAACTATGGTGGTATTTTTAGTTGAGCTAGTCTTTGTGCTAAGGTTTATCTTTTTGGACTTGCTTTGTGAATGGAATCTATCTAAGAAAGGTTGTTGGATTTTTTCCCATTTAGATTTTCCCAAGATAAATCTCTTGTTCTTTTTTTCAATTGTTTATGCTACTATTGCTTAATAAAATGATATATGTATGTTAATGGTAATGGACTAAAAGAACACTACTAACCCTAATGCAAATCTAACAAACTTGACTTATAGGTTTTTGTTCAAATCTAACACTTACTTATAGGTTTTAGTGTGGACTTAATCTTATAAAATATTTGTGTTCAATTACGTACACGTGACTTGTATAAAATATTTGTGTTCAATTACGTACACGTGACTTGTAGGTAAAGTCTTCCTTATGGTGGTGAAGGAAAAGATCTCTCCTATTAGGTTGAGGATTGATCACTTATCAGGCTTCCTATGGAAACTACCATGTTAAGGATTTATAAGATATTAAGCTTCATATGGAATGTTGTTGAATATCAAGTATATGGAATTATGTTCTACATAAATTTCTGCCAACCAATAATTCGAGTGGCTTATCCAATCTTGCAATAAAATGATATATGTATGTTAATGGTAATGGATTAAAAGAACACTATTCACCCTAATCCAAATCTAACATACTTGATTTATAGGTTTTGGTGCAAATCTAACACTTACTTGTAGGTTTTAGTGTGGACTTAATCTTATAAAATATTTGTGTTCAAGTACGTACACGTGACTTGTAGGTAAAGTCTTTCCTATGGTGGTGAAGGAAAAGATCTCTCCTATTAGGTTGAGGATTGATCACTTATCATGCTTCCTATGGCAAGCACCATGTTAAGGATTTATAAGATATTACGCTTCATATGGAATGTTGTTGAATATCAAGAATAGGGAATTATGTTCTAAATAAATTTCTGCCAACCAATAATTCGAGTGGTTTATCCAAACTTTCGATAGTAATGCTGAAATTTAATGATTGTATGCGGTGTAATATTAGGGAGGCGTTATGTTATGTCCGGTTAACTTACTTAGTAATGTAAATGAAACCTAAATGCCTTGTTGGATTTGGCGTTACCGACACCACCATTGCAAGTATAAATTTCAATCTTTTGGAGAGGAAGCTATACATCTAAAAAATTTACAAAACGACATTAGTATTAGTTTCATCATTGAACTTACTCAGACAAGTTGAGCCTATCGTTTAACAAAAAAATTATTAAAAACTTTCGTACATATTTGTCCCTATAATGCCTACCTTAGATTCATATATTTTAATTGGATATATTAAATATGAAGATGGATTTAGAAAATAATGAAATGCTCTACTATATAATACATCTTACTTCCCTGGATCCAATAAATATTTTGTTATGAAATTAATTATTCAACTAAATCTAATTAATAATTAAATATTTAAATTAAGATGAATTTAAATTAATGTGACTTATGTATATTATGGAGGTTACTCGTTTATTGTACAATTTCTTTAATACTTTATTGTAAAATATATTTTCTTCTTTTAATTTAATAAATTTTTCTTCCTGTAAAAACAATATTTGAATAAATGTGATTATTAATAGTTAAATATACTATCACAATTACATGATTGTGGCTGAAGAATGTAGAAAGGCTTATTACATTTACATTTAAATTTGTCTTCGTGTAAAAACAATATTTGAATAAATGTGATTATTAATAGTTAAATATACTATCACAATTACATGATTGTGGTTGATATGATTGTGGTTGATGAAGGTAGAAAGACTTATTACATTTACAAACCTTAATTAGGGTTTATCTTAGCATTAAGGTTTGTAAATAAAATATGCATATCTAAGTTTATCAGGTTTATCAGTTATATAATTGTGGTTTTGTATTTCATTATATACGTGATTGTCATCATGGCTAGATGTCAATGAGAAACCAACTAGCTTTACACAGAAGGAGGTGGAAGTGACTCGGTATTTGTGGTAGGATCACCATAATCCAAACTCACTCAAACATCTCCATCCTGTAACAACCACTCAAAAACTAGAAAAAGTAAAGGGAGATAAACATGAAATTAGTGACCCTTAGCAATTGATTCACAAGTATCAGAAGTTCTTCCAAGATATAGAATTCAGATCAATTAAACAAACCAAGAACAGGGTTGGCTATCAAACCTTCGATCAGACATTTCCTCAAGGGAAAAGCTCATTCCCATTAAGTGGGATACTTGGGACACACCTTGGAGGGAAAAGCTCATCATTTATTAATCAAGCTCATTCCCATTGAGTGGGCTTCCTCCATCAGACCCGTACTCGCCCGGTACCTACCGGCTGCGGTGAGGAAGAGTGGATGGATAATGAAGGTACCCAGCCAAGCCAAGGTTCTCTAAGAGTGTATTCCGTTTTTGGGGAAAAAAAGGAGATGTGAAGACTTGATGTAGTTTGTGAATATGTTCAAGGTGTTGGAAAGTATTAATTTCTATCACCGCCCTTCCACCGTTTGTTTCGAGAAATCTCTGGATCTCCCATCTTCCATATTGTCTATAAAAGCATATTTCATATAAAAGCATATTTCATATTGTCTTATTGTCTATAAAAGCATATTTCATATTGTCTTATTGTCTATAAAAGCATATTGTCTATAAAAGCATATTTCATATTGTCTATAAAAACATGACTATGTAAACATTTCATGAATTCGAGCAATAGAAATTATGTAAACATTTCATGAATTCAAGCAATATAATTCGAGCAATATAATTTCTATGTACTTGTTACTGTGTGTTATTTGCTTCTGACCCCTTCATTTGGTATCCCCTTCATTTGGTATCAGATCTTGGATCTGGGTCTCACTCCCACTCCCTCTAGGATCTGGGTCTCACTCCCACTCCCTTCAGGGGGTCCCAGGATCTTGAGAGGAGTCGCCCACAACGCCCAGTGGTGCAGAGGAGTCGCCCACAACGCCCAGTGGTGCAGATATGAGTGGGGGAGCGTTTATGTGGGCATAGAAGCCACCAAGAGAGTTGTCATTGTTGGTTTCCCCACGGAAGAATTAACCCACCAGAAGTGCGTGGGGATGATGCAATCAGTTGCATAGTTCTTGAAGGAGGGCAAGTGGACATGGTTGCAATTTACGAACAAGTGAAGGAGACCAATGCACTCAATATCACCCGCAACACACATCTCTATGAAAAAATGAGGACCATGTGGTCCAGATTCTGGAGCATACACTCCAAGCTCAAGGAGGGAAACATTCCCGAGAACCCGAACGAAATGTCCGCCAGACCCAATTCCTCGCCTTCACAGAAGAAGAATAATGGAGTGGAGGCCAAGCGGAGCATGAGAAACCGGGGTGAGGATCAGCTGACCCCTATGTCGGCCAAAAGGTTGAAGCCTTCTACGGGCAGTGAAAACAATGTGGAGAAACTCGTGGGGCAAACGTATTCCAAAGGGATTTCAATTCTTCACCAGAAGCACAATGACGACGACGCCTGCGGATTGAAATCCAAGAAGAAGAAGAAAGCGGGAAAATCCAGCGTTCAGACGAAGATACCCCAAACTTGGTCCGTCGAAAATGAGATAAGCTTTGTCAATACACTTCTCTCATGTGTAGGAGGAGGAGGGCCACAAAGAATTGGAGAGCCGTGAGGACCGATCCGCTGAGACCGCGCAGAGGAGAAGCAGACCCTGCGCCACAGAGCCGAAAGTGAGCGTATATCTGCAAAGGGAAACTCAAGATTCATTATTGGAACAGAGCTTTGGATGATTTGTTGAGGGCCGTAGAAAGATCGTGAGGAGGCCTGTCACGAGGAGAGCCGACCCCTTTGCTAAAAAAGGAGCACGATATTTGGAGGCAGAGACAACCAAGGCATATGCACGGGTTAGTGAACTGGAGAGACAGGTGGAAAAGCTTCAAGAGGTGCATGTAAACACATGTAAGAGAATGGTCAGATTGTGTCAATGTCCAAGATAATCAAGGTAATCAAGGTAATGATTGTAGTAACCTCTTACTTTAAAATTTTTTGTAAGTGTTGTTTCAAATGGTGACTAAAAATGCACATAAAGGTTTTGGTCACATTTATAAAGATGGTCATACTAGTGTATGTAAAAAGTCTTTCTTTCGATTTGTAAAAGGGTGATTGAGTATATAGAAAAGTGATTGGAATGGTCATGTGGGTCGGTTTTAGAGAAAATTGAGTCAAGTTGTAAAAGCTAAAGTGAGAGGTCAAGGTCAAGTGAATGAATCTAAAAGCTTTGTGAAAATGAGTCTTGAAATGTAAAGTGATTACATTAATCTCAAGAAGAGTCAAAATGAGTGTTAGTTAAAGTTAAAGTGAAAGTTTGTTTGTTAAAGTTAGTCGAAATCAAATGTTAAAGTGATGTAAAATCATGGAAATTGGTGTTTCAATTAAGTTTGTCAATCCATTGTCATAGGTTGTCTTGTTGGATCTTGATCAACTCCAACAAGAAACATATCCATAAAGTATATTGAAAGGAAAAACAAGATGCAAGAAGACAAAGACAAACTCATGATGCAAAAGACAAAGGGTGATAGAAGACAAATAATGGATGATGAAAGACAAGGAAGAAAGACTCTTGTTGGAAGAGGTAAAGAACAAAGAAGACTCCAAATGAAGTTATGTAATGCTTAATGATGAGATGTAAATGGGCATATGTAATGGGCTTGTAATTTGTTAGGCATTTACTAAAGAATGTGGAATTTTTGTACCTGAGATCAAATGACGTATATATGTTGTAAGGGGTGCATGATCGGTAGTACCCGACACCCTAGAGGTTTTTTGGTTTAAAGTTGTAAAGCTTAGCCATAGGCATAGGCAAGCTATATTCCCCAAGAGGTTTTGGTCCAAAGTTGTAAAGCTTAGCTGTAGGCAAGGCAAGTTGTATTCCCCAAGTGTTTAGTTAGCCCTGTTGAGTTAGGCCTACATGGATTAGACTGATCATGTAGTGTGTATCCCTCTTAGGCATAAATAGTGGATGTGGCATCAAGCTGTGGAATTAACTACTAGGTAGGTACGAGGGTGGTAGGTGTACTCGTATCTAAGTTTGATGATGATCGGAAAAGTTAGATCTTCGATTAAGGGGAGGAATGTGAGATTAAGTAGTCTGAGAGTGTGAGTTGGTTGGGACCAAGTTATGACTAAATGAGTTTAATCTATTCATGAACCATGTACGTGAAAATGATACCTAGAGAACTGGAAAGTACAGTGGATGGTACCCATGTATCTCGGTAGATGGATCTCTTTTTATATGGACATCAATGATCAGTTGTTTGCAGGTGAAAAATGAATATACAAATGTTCGAGCATTAATCAATGTTATGCAAGTACAAAAGAAGAAGCATTGTAATGGTTAGGGGTAAGTCGTAAAATCCCAAGGTGATTTATGATGAGGGGAAGCTAGTAAAACAAAGTAGCACATTGAAGGAAGCCCAACCATATGAAGATAGAAACTGAATATCATGACATGACTCAGACAAAGACCTAACCAATACATGTATTTGTTAAGGAGGAGACATTGCAGATCAAAGGAGAAACTTGACATATTAGCACAAGACCAATTTGAATATTTGAGAGAAGCATTGGGCATTATAAATATTGTTGTAATTAGTGGTAGAAATTAGGGGGGAGTGTTGGAAGTATTAATTTCTACCAACCACCACACAGTTCGAGACTCTTCTCCACTGACACACACTAGCACTTTGACTATCTTCCAAAGAATTCTATCATCGCCCTTCCACCGGTTGTTCCGGGAAAGATCTGGATCTAGACTCTTCCATACTGTCTATAAAAGCATGGCTATGTAAACATTTCATGAATTCGAGCAATACAATTTCTGTGTGCTTGTTACTGTGTGTTATTTGCTTCTGACCCCTTCACAAGGGAATAGTTTACTTCTATTCATAGAGAAGAAATGGTGGAATGGAGGTTTTCAAAGCTGGACTAGATTTTGGTTTGAAGTGAGTTAAAAAATTTAATCCTTAGTGTTTGGCATGAACATGTCAAGCATCATCATGGAGAATAAATTAGATTTTGGTTTGAAGTGAGTTAAAAAATTTAATCCTAAGTGTTTGGCATGAACATGTCAAGCATCATCATGGAGCATAAATTGTTTGAAGTGGAACTGGTTTGAAGTGCATAAATTGTTTTAAATCGGACGGGTTAGAAAGAGTCAACTGACTTGAATTGCATAAAATAATTTAATCTAACGGTTTGGATGAGCAATCCATATCAAGGCGCAAATGAATTAAAAAGAAGGAAGAAATTCATGTCAAAACCTAGTTTATCTGGGTTTGAACTTAGTAACCTTCAAATTGAATATCAAACAAACCATAGAAGTTTATTAAGGGCCCTGTAGGATCTATGGGATCAGAAAATAAATATACAAATTAAACTTTGTACGAACCTCTTGTCAAATCTTGTAGGAGAATACCTAATAGGTTAATACAATATAACTTGAATAGAGCTTTGGCAGGAAAAGAACAGTTCTATGCTTAAAAGGCATAGGTACCAGAATTTGTGTACATGGATTTATGAAAGAGGCTTGCAGGTTATTTAACTCTGTCCATTTCGAGAACACAAACAGTGGTTAGATTCGGAACATTGGGAAGACGACCAATATGAAGCTAACATCTAAAATTAATAAAATATTAAGGTTTCAAAGTTAAGTAAAGTTTAGTAGCAGATTTAAAAAAATTAAGCACTTGAATTTTACAATGAGATGTTTTTTATATATTAATCTTTGTTAATTGGTTAAACTTGATAATAAGTGATAATGGTAATAAAATATTAATCATATTAAATAAATGTGAAAAAATGAACAAGTAAATGTGAAAAAGTAAACAAAGAAACTTAAACCAAACTTTGTGGCCACTATCTCGGTGTTTATTTCCTGTCTTTTTTTTTTTTTATGTTAGAAAATATGCAGCATTGTTTAGATGCCACGTGAAAACGTGAAAACCTGGAGTAATCGGAGGATTTTCAAATTTGGAATCCACAATCAAACAAAAGTGCACACTCTCTGCATTTATGATGTATCGTTTAGCTATAGTAAGTAGGCCACAGCAAGCTAGCCGAACGCAAGAATCCAAATAACTTCTCAGTTGAAAGATCAAAATTATTTCTTAGACTAAAATGACCTCCCGAATAGAATATAACAATCAATTAGTACCCACATTCTGTCTTATTTAGTTGCGGTGATGTTGAGCATCAGGTCCCCCAGGATTCTGTCGTTTGAATAGGAAATTTTTCGTTCGCTTTCGCTCTCTATAATATTCTCGATCCTCCACTTTCGGTTTGGCCCACAGTACCACGTTCATCACCGCTATTCTGAAATTGTTCAGTCATTAGTAAGACGAATTAACAACGAATCAGAATCAGAATAAAAATCAGAATAGCACTAGTTTTCTCATAGTGTTGAAGAAAAACCTTAGGCGGAGTTTGTTCAGGCAGATTATAGTATGTAACAGCAGATTGATCTTTTCTTTCACGGTAATGTTTTACTGCTGTCATTTCCCGTTCTCTAATCCCTGTTTCCAATTAATTGGAGATCAATATTTCAAAGTACTCAACATTGTCAGTAGAAAAAAATATAATTTCAATGATGCAAAATTCTTATCTGAACACATTAAATGAATATAACGACAAAATTGAAGTGCACTATTTTTTAAAGTTGATTAGAATTTTGATTACAGTCTCTTTTCATTATTCTAAATGCTTCCTAAATTCAAAACAAAAATAAGTTCATGGTAATAAACTAATTCTGCGATGGAGATCGGAAGCCCTTACCTTGACAAGGACTTCCATGGAATACCATTTGGATAGACAAGCCTAGGCTGGAAGGCCAACACAAATTTGAACAAGGAAGTCCGTTGAGTACCATTCCAGAAATTTTTGCATTTAACTTCACACTCTCCCACGGTTATTGAGCAAATTGAAGCAGCACTTATTTGCTCAATCTGAATTGTATCCTCCTGGCTTAAACAAGGGATTTCGAAAACAACTTTAGAGATGGCGAACCAGCTTAGATGCGTTGCAATTTGCATCCTGGCATTGCGATCCAGCTTAGACGTGCTGCATTCTCATCTTAGCGTTGCTTGTTACTGTCAACAATCAAGTCAGGATGAGAATTGCAACTCGTCTAAGCTGGTTCGCCATCTCTAACGTGGTTTTCAGAATCCCTTGTTTACCCAGCGGGATACAATTCAGATTGAGCAAATAACTGCTGTTTCAATCTGCTCAATAACCGTGGGAGAATGTCAATTTAAATAGCGAAATCGCTGGAATTGTATTCTATGGATGTCTCCAAAATGAGTGACATTTCGTTGTCATTTTCCATGGCATCAAATCTATCCAGATATGAACGTAATCCAATGGCGTCTATATATGAAGATGGTCCAATGGGGTTTCTAGCTTTATCGCATTAGTGCTTTTCCTTCATTCAAGTAGAGACCCTTTCTTCCATTAATAACACGGGATATCCTCGATACCATAGCATCAATGATAAGGAATATGCTCTATATGAATATGGTCCAATGGCGTTTCCAGCTTTATTGCGTCAGTATTATTCCTTCATTCAAGTAGAGACCCTTTCTTCAAATGGGATATCCTCGATGCCATAGCATCAGTAATAGGGCATATCCCAGATGCCAATACCACTAATGGATATTCCCCCTCTTGGAAGGCTTCACCTCCCTCCAAAGGCCATTTTACAATTCATGAAAGGGCATCCAGGGGCCGCATCGGACACAAAAGGGTTGTTACTGATAAGTTATCCAATACAAGGAAGGGTTGTTACTGATAAGTTATCCAATACAAGGCTCAGAAACGAAAGAGCGGTTGCTGATAAGTAATGCAATACAAGGCCGTCAAGTAATTTTTTATATGTATTAAAGTGAACTCTGCATACATTAAGGTTTCCTTTCTAACTTTTGCAACCAAGTACTTTTTGATATGTATTAAATTGAACTCTCCATACATGAAGGAATAAGAACTTAGAAATAAACCACACAGAGGTGAGAAGATGCTCACAAAGCTTGCATTAAAGAGAGAAATCAATTACATTTACATGTATAGTTTATGAGTAGATTAGATCTTACTCTTATCTAAGTGGATCTCAAACCACCTACAACCTCAATCTGTTTACTAACAAAACAAACTCTAAACAATATTCTATTTTAATAGATTCTAGATATTTCTTCATTATTCTAACATCCCCCTTTAATGAAGAAACAAATTTTCTATCACTCCTAATTGTAGTGGTATTATAATAGATCAAATCAATTTCCTTTGAATGTATCTTTTCTCTTACAAAATAATGTTGAATTTCAATATGCTTGGTTCTAGCATGATAAATTGGGTTGTGTGCCAATTTAATAGAACTTTGATTGTCACATTTGAGAATAGTTGGCCTCATTTGTTTGTTGCTAACATCTTCAAGAATTCTCCTTAACCAAACAGCTTCACAAGTAGCATTGCATAGAGCTTTGTACTCAACTTCTTTTGACGATAAATAAACAATTGGTTG
Organism: Picea engelmannii; assembly: GCA_009831015.1. NCBI lineage: Eukaryota > Viridiplantae > Streptophyta > Pinopsida > Pinales > Pinaceae > Picea > Picea engelmannii. The sequence continues at coordinate 249,580 of ML787639.1, read as the reverse complement.
TTAGAAAAATAGGATCGCGGAGCAATAAAATAAAACAAATGCGGAAACAAAACACAGAAGATACATAATACAAGAGAGACACAGATTTACAAATTGCCATTTCTTTATTATTATCCAGCAAAATGAAGGGATACAACCTACATCAAAACGCGCTATAACTTCCTCTTCTTTCTCTCACAGTCTCCTCTCTCAGAATACAATACTCGCCAACATACATAGCCGCAATACATTTCCCTCATAAAAGAGGGTTTCCTTCTAGGGCAAAAAACCCTAACATAATCTCTATCGTTAGATTTGCAACCTTATAAGGAACGATCCAGATTTATATTGAAATTACAATATACTTTTACAAGGCAATTTTTGCTTCGAGGCCCTGCTTGCCCCCAGACCCCGCAGAGGGGGTACCTCCCTCTGCACTCCCCCGCGTGGAAGAGTGTACATACTTCTGGGGTGTAAATACTTCATGGGGTATAAACATGGCTGAAAGTAAAAGACCTCTAAATCAGGAAGATAATCAAGCTCCACAACCACCATTGATTGTTTCTTATTGCTCCATGACACAACCCTGTACCTATGTTGAATGCATATCCTAAAGTTGATTTCCTGTCATCAGGATTTCCGGCCCACTCTGAATTAGAGTAACTTGTCAAGTCAACATCACAATCATTAGTATATATAATACCAAAATTAAGAGTTCCTTTCAGATATTGAAGAACTTTCTTCGCAATTTTCCATTGATTCTCTAAAGTCTTAGCCATGAGCTGACTAAGGATGCTAACTGAGTATGCAATTTCTGAACTTGTAGTGGTGAGGTAGTTCAGACTTCCCACTAACTCATGATATAAAGTACCATCTTCCTCTTTAGATCCATCTTCATTGTACAACTTTGCATTGTGTTCTAAGGGAGTTGACATAGCTTTACATTCACTCATGTTGAACCTTTTAAGAATTTCTTTTGTGTATTTACTTTGAGTGATCAATGTTTTACCACACTCTCTCCAAACCTCAATTCCTAAATAGTAATGCAATTCGCCAATATCTTTCATTTCAAATTCTTGAGACAACTAAATTTTAATCTCTGCAATTAACTTGCATGCACTTCTTGTAATAATGAGATCATCCACATATAAAGATATTAAAGCAACATTTCCTTCTTCATCTTTCTTAACAGACAGGTTATGATCATTTTTTCTTTTCACAAACCCATTCTGATAAAAGAAGGTATCTATCTTTACATACCAAGATCTCGATGCATGTTTCAAACCATATAAAGGTTTTCTTAACCTGCAGACTAGATGCTCATGTCCCTTCTTGACAAACCCTTCAGGTTGAACCAAATAAACCTCTTCCTTTAAATCACCATTCAGAAAAACAGATTTGAGATCTAACTAATGTAATTTCCAATTATGTCTTATAGCTAAGGCAATGAGTGCTCTAATTGTATTCAATTTAGCTACTGGTGCAAAAGTATCTTCATAATCAATTCCCTCCTTTTGTGAATATCCTTTTGCCACTAATATTGCCTTATATTTATCAATGCTAGCATCTTCTTTAAATTTAGATTTATACAACCATTTGCTTCCAATAGGGACTTTTTTTCTAGGAAGTTCAACTAATTCCTATGTTTGATTTTTCATAAGGGAGTCATAGTCATCATTCATAGCATTTCTCCACTCTTCATGTTCTTTAGCTTGATCATAGTTTACAGGTTCTACAACATTCATTACATGAGACATCAATGCATGATATTTATACCTTATAGGTGGATGAGTTTGTCCTGATGACCTTCTTGGTCCTTCACTGCTTTCATCTCGTCTCTTGCTCTGTGGTGAATTTTCTCCAATTTATGTATTCTCATTGCTTGAAGTGCCCATACTACTTTCATTCCATTCTTAAACGTGTACCTGTTCTTGTTCTTGTTTAACCATTGCATCTATTTTGACATGTTTATCAATATCATTATGCCAAACATCTGCATCATTCATTGTATCAACTCTATTTGCATTCTCATGATACATTACATCTCTACTTGCAAACAATTTGTATGTTTTTTTATCAGTACAATACCCAATAAAAACACACTTGATTGACTTTGCATCAAGTTTTCTTCTCTCATCCTTTGGAATATGTGAAAAGGCAGTGGATCCAAATACCCTCAAATCACTGACATTGGGTTTATAACCATGAAGAATCTCAAAAGGAGTTTGGAAATCTAATTTCTTAGTTGGACTACGATTCTTTAAATAAACAACAGTGTTAATGGCTTCTTCCCAAAAACCATTAAAAATGTTTTTACCTTTAAGCATAATGCGAGCACACTCCACCAGTGTTTTGTTCCACCTCTCAGCAACACCATTTTGTTGAGGTGTATGAGGTATTGTAAACTATGAAATTTACAATACCTTTTAAATGCACGTGATATATATTCACCACCGTGATCAGATCTGAGAACTTTAATACATTTTCCTGTTTGTTTTTCAATCATAGTTCTGAATTCTTTAAAGTATTCAAATACATCACTTTTTCTCCTTATGAAATAGACCCATGTATATCTAGATCTATCATCAACAAAAATAAGAAAGTAGGAAGCACCACCAAGTGACCTAGTTTGCATAGGTCCGCATACATAAGTATGAATTAATTCAAGAATGTTTGTGTTTCTTTTCTCTATATGAATAGGAAACTCCTCTCTATGTTGTTTACCAAGTGCACATGCTTCACATGGAAAATGATCATTCTTCATGACACGAAGACCTTCTAGCATAGGTTTTTTTTTGCAACAAGATCAAATCATTGTAATTTAGGTGCCCATACATGTAGTTACATAACTCTTCTATTGACATTATTGTGGATGTCAATGCAACATGATGATTCATTGTCACATCCAACTTATACAATCCACCAACCCTAGTACCTGTGGAAACAACCCTGTAGTGATCCTTGATATCTTTCACAACACACCTCAACATACAAAATTCCACTGTTATATTATTATTAGTGATAGTTGAAACAAATATAAAATTCTTTTTAATACCAGGAACATACATTACATTATGAATCTATCTCAATTGTCCATTAGGTAAGTTCACACTTATTACTCCATAGCCTTGGACTTTATGTGATCTGTTATCTCCTAGGTAAATGTGTGTGCCATCAGTTTTCTCATAATATTCATCATACCATTCTTTATTTCAAGTCATATGAGTTAATGCGCCAGAATATATGAACCAAGCAATCTCATCATCAGTTTCAGCAGACAATGCAACTTCAGAAATAAACAATTTAAGATTTCTAAATCCATCATTAACTGAAGTGTCTCTATGCACGAAATTTCCATTATGCCTTCTATATCTCTAATTTGATTCATGATTCATTCTTCTATAACAATCTTTAGCAAGATGTCCAGGTTTTCCACAATAGTCACATTCAATATTTCTCTTAACATAAGAATCATGATTCGCCATACCTGTCTGCTTTGCTTGAAATTGGCCTCTGTTCCTGTCCCACGGTTTCCCTCGGTATTATTTTTTACCTCTTGCAATCAATGCCAAATCTGAGCCACCTGAATCCAGATCATAATTTTTCATTCTCTCTTCCTCTTGAATAAGAATCCCAACCAATTCATCAAACTTAGGAGACATTTGTCTAGCTAAACGTGTTTAAATAAAGACTTTATAGTCTTGGACTAAACCCTTCAAAGAAACAGTTACTAAATCACTACTAGAAACTTTTTAACCAATGTCACCCAGCTTATCACTTAAGTCTTTAATTCTAGAAACAAAATTTCTTATGCTTTCATTGGCTTCCATTTTGATAGATAATAACTTAGTTAAAAAATAAGATATGTTTTGCATTAGAGGTTTCGTACAAACCTTTGAGAATGTCCGACGTCTCTTTGGAAGTTTTAGAGTCGGTTATATGAGGAATGATGTTGTCCTTTATGGACATGTGCAATAACACTTTCTCTTTCATCTCTCGCCTATCCAAATCTGGAATCGAGGCAGCAACAGTGGGTTGGGCTCATCACCTTTGACAATCTTCCATAGGATATATGCCTCGATAATGGTTGTCATCTTAAACTTCTAGTTTACATAGTTTTAGCCATCAAGTTTAGCCATCAAGCTTGGTGGATTCATTCAAATATGAATCGGTGAGAGGGTTTTCCATCTTTTACCACAAATAATTCAAAGATTATTCGCCAAAATAAAATAAAAAACATTGTTGGATTTTACCTCTCGCATAGACTCCTTTTCAGTAGTCTTATCCGATCAAAAAGCAATTTATAACCGCTCTTCCAGATAGCTGCTAACAAAACTGTGTGCAACAATCAACAACTCCTTCGCTTAATCGACACACATCACACCATTCGACTCTCACCACCAATAAAAAGAACAAACAAGGATCTTTATATTTATGTATAAAGGCAGCGATGATAGGAAGAACGCACTTTCAACAGAAGGCAACGATCAACATATATTTATAAAATGAAGGCAACGAATGTATATTTGTATTTATTTATAGCAAGAATGCACTTTCAAATGAAGGAAGCGATGGCCGAAATGGAAAAACCAGATACGTATATATGAAAAATCAGAAATGGCAGCGATGGCAGAAATGGCAAGACTTCACTCTGCAAAAGAAACTACAACCTTTCACACTCTTCACGCAGGTACTTGGGCACCAGCAGTTATAGTAGGTACTGTGGGATCCTCCTCTTCACGCAAGAGGTTGGTCAAGACATCAGCCACAACAGTCAACTAGAAAAAAAAAAAGTGTGGAGCTCTAGCTCGCAGGAGGCAGGTAGCAACAACAAACGCTCCAAGAGACAGCAAATTTTTTTTATTTAATTTCCTGGGCAGCGTACATGCGAATGGAAAGAATAGTGCACTCAGCTCCACAACTCAAAATCGTATGCACTAATATGGAGAGAACAACACTATCTTCAACATCGATGGCAGCAACAATGAAGACAACTCATTTAATGGAAGCCTATATATACGATTATCTGGTTCCTCATGCAGTTATCAACCTACGCTCTGATACAAAATAAGAACTTAGAAATAAACCACACAGAAGTGAGACGATTCTCACAAAGCTTGCATTAAGGAGAGAAATCAATTACATTTATAGTTTATGAGTAGATTAGATCTTACTCCTATCTCAGTGGATCTCAAACCACCTACAACCTCAATCTGCATACTAATAAAACAAACTCTAAAACAATATTCTATTTTAATAGATTATAGACGTTTCTTTATTATTCTAACAGAAGGTGTGCATTCTAACTTTCACAACCATTTGATAAAGACGTAAATTGTCCAATTCAAGCACATCAAGTAATTTTTATATATGTTAAAGGGAATTTTCATACAGTAAGGTTTCCTTTCTAAATTTTTCGATCATTTAGAGATTGAAATCTCTAACCTTTTAGCTTTTGCAAACATTAAATGGTGTATTCCATTGATAATCATTAACTTTTGTTTAATGCAATATAATGTATGTGAATGTTGGAGAGTGTTGCTCAGTTCAGGTAAATGTTGACTGAAATGAAGGACCGAGGTATCCTTAACATAAATGAAAAACCAACTTTGGAAAAAACATGGATTTAATTAAGGTTTCTTTTGGTATATTAATCAATAGTGTGGATGTGAATCTTGATTTTAGCAAACAGTCTTTTTAATTGGTTATGAATGTTTATTTATTTTTCAATTTAATTGTTAACTATTTGATTTTATTAGTTAGTTCATGGTTGATGAGAACAAATGTTCACCTACAATGTAAATTTTATCGAGCATTGTCTAATTGTTCTACCTTTTTGTCTCTTTTATTGGAATTTGACAACATAGATTCAGAGGAAATTACAATTCTTTGTTGTTTAAATTGCATTTTTCAATGCATAAATGGATTAGCTGAAAAACTTCAGGGAACTCGGATTACACAGTCTAAGTCATTCAAATTTGCATATCCAACAAGTTCTCCCCCGATTTTGGGATAAATTAAACATAAAATATTCTCGAAAAATAACTAAAAAGTAGAACATTTACACTATGATATTTTATAGTGCATAGACATTGTCATAAACATGGATGCTTTTGGTTTGACTAGTACATCAAAAACTTTGTTACATTTGCATATTAGTTATGGAATAATCTATATAAATGTCAAAGTTGTGGGTGTGGATTTGTTGTTGAAGGAACAAAATCACGTTTATCCAAGAATAAACACCAGTGTATATTTCAAAGAGGGTTTTTGGTCAACCAAAAACATGGATCTAGTCATACATGGGTGCAATCTCACTAAAACCGAATCCATTCAACTAAAATATAATGCCGGATCTACTCATTTTTAAAAAGGCTTTGTTCATACCCAACTAAAATATAATGTTAGATCTACTCATTTTTAAAAGAGTTTTGTTCATACCCAAAGTGTGACTTGTTCATACTTGGGGCACGTGCTCCCAAGAGGACAAGTCTGTTCGACATATGGGGCACTTCGACAAGTGGGACACAACAAGTGGGACATAATAGTTGATGAGTCCATGGGTTCGTTTCGGCAACCAAGTTTGTGAAGGGGTGTAGTGATTCATTTGGATATGGGTTCACGAAGGGGCACAACACCCCCAAAGGATGTGATGGTTCATGATGGTTACCTTTGGAGAGCCTATAAGAGATAAAGGGCACATAAACGAGAAATACAATTTTTGGAAGAGCAATGAGAGCAAGAGAGCTCTACAATTATTAGAAAAATGAAGAGGGTGAGCTCCCTGAAGGAACCAATTCCATCTAGTTGGGAGGAATTGTGCTCCCTTGTGGAGGGTTTGGCAGACAGAGTTGGGTGACCTTATTTTGGCTTGGTTTCTTGGAAGTATAGAAACGTAGGTTTTTCATAGTCATGTGTAAGGGAAAACCAAAATATGTGAAGTCTGTAGAAACGAAGAGGCAGAGTCTGCAGAAACAAAGAGACAACAAGTCTATAGTTGGAGGCACATTTGAGATGCACCGCAGGTGGTTATGAAGATGGTTGTGACATAGAGTCTTATTAAAAATCTATATATGAGTGTCTTGGTGAGGTGAGGCGAGTTGTTTGACTCTTCTGTATTGTAAATGGAGTCGATAGACCTCATGTTGTAATTGTCTCACAATAACAAAGACTTAGTTAGGTGTTGGGCATGACTTGTGGCACCTGCACTATATCTATGTTTGTATTTTGTTTGTTCCATAGTTCTCTTGGTTTCTCATGGATGTATGCTTCTATATGACTAAGTATTAAAGTAGCCTATAACAGAGTAAGGGTATGCTCCAGGTGAAGAGGTGTAGTTTGAATGAAGTAAACTTGGTGTGCCAAGCAACCAAGAGAGAGACATCACGATGTTGCATGCCCTTAAAAGGTGCATGTTTGCAAGGAAAATTGTGGGTATGTGGCAGATGGTATTAGAGCCAACTTTGAAGGAATTTTGTTACAAAGGAAATTTAATGGGATTGTTCGCGGACTTGGTAAATGGTTTGATGTAGTGAACTTGTTCAACATATATTTTGCATCAGAATTATGAAAGAGGTTTGGTTGATGGTGCAATGGAGAGGTTGGTCTTGGAACACACCTTGTGGAGACCAAGAGCAGATTTTATGGTAGGATGAAGCACTTGGACAAGTGGGTGATTCTAGAACTTTTTGGAAACTTGATCACAGAGACAGACTCGGTTGGTTTGATTTGTGAAGGAATTTAGTGTCATACCTATTGTTCACACCTTGGAGAGACCAGACATAGATTTCTCTAGGAGAACCGAGAACTTGGAAAAGGAAGATGAAGAAAAGATTCATTGCACGACTTTTTGCAAAGATAACTACAGAAGTGATAAAAAAAGCGAAACACAGAAGGTAATCACAAAAGTGATTGTGAAGGGAAGTTGTTTTGGGTTGTAGCAAGGTAAAACACTTGGGTTCGTTGGACGACCTCACATGACTTAGAGAATATTCGTAGCAAGAAGTTGGTTGGATACGTTTCCATCATTAGGTCATCATGTCATGCATCATCGAGAATAGTAGTTGAGTTGAGTTGGTTTGCTGGATTTTGATCGCAGCCTTCGAATGAGGTGACTCTTCGTAGAGTTACAATAGTAATTTAGTAGTAGTATGACTTGATAGTTTGGCACTGGATGAATGATTCCTTGAAGAAAAAGTAGTCAAGGTGTGGATATGGAAAGACATTGAAGATGATTTTAGTCAGTTGCAAGTGAAGCTTGGGACATAGGTGGATTTTGGAAGTGGGCAAATGGACTCAGCTTTGTATTGGAGTGAAGGTCCTGCAAGCTTATGCATCTGTAGATGGTGGTTGAGGTGATTTCATGCAAATATTCTATTTCTTGGGAAAGTGAAGGCCCAAGATAGCATACTTACAACATGGTTGAAGTGAAAGATGTCATTGGAAAGGTATGGTTGGCTTGATTTCTTGATTTTTTCAAGTCTTGCAATGATTTCTTTGAAGGGAAGATGAATGAATTTGTGATTCAACTGCATTTCAAATATGTCTTGCAACAATTTCAAATTAATTAAGGAGGTGTTTTATCATGCAAACTATAATTTGGGAAAAGCTGGACCTAATCCACAAGATGGAGATAACAGTGGGAGTTTAACCACTGTCAACTCAGATAAACCCTCCCCTCACTTTAGTGAAGGAAGAATCCAACACAAGGGGGTAGTTATAGGTGACCCTAAGGGGGGATCAAATGAAAAGTGAGATGAGAGAAGTGATCCCCCCTATAGTTCAATATACTAGGTGGAATATAGCTTCGAAAAGAATCTCAGATGTGGTTAAGATTTTCCAAGGAAATTGAGTAGAAGATGATTGTAATTTCCCAAGACACAAGAAAGATGAGATGCAAGATAAATAATCTAATGAAAAATCAAGTTAAAATTGTTGTCCATATTTTCCGTAGTCAACGAAAATATATATCAGCAAGTAAATAATTATTAATGTTGTTACAAGATGCTAAAATTCAGGTAAATAATGCAAGAAATAAGCTAGCAATTACTAGAGTAACTCAAGTATGAAAGCATAAGACTTTAAGAGTAAACTAAGGATGTTATAAACACATATTGTAGAGATATTTTATCAGTCTTATGGCTGTAGCTAATTGTTTCTACAACATAAAATTTTAACCCAAAAAAACAAGCAAGTAAACCACCCAAAAAATATGATGAGACTAGTTGATTATAGGTGCAATTTATTAGCAATTTTTTAGGGTTGAGAAGTCAGTTATAATCAAAGTAGAGAGAGACTTTTTTGAATCACTAATGGTTGTATCTTTTATTTAGTTATATCTCTAAGAAGACCAATTAAAACTAGAAGCCCTAGAGGATTTAAGAACCTCAAAGCATCAAGAAAATATTTCAACTTGAACAATATCAATATATATTTAAATCATGTTTACCAATGCAAACAATTTATTTATCCAATGCAAAATTCATATTAGTTCCTTTAAAATTTGGGTCAATGGAGTCTTGAAATCAATGAGTTAGATCAACAAAATCCCTAGAGGTGTAAACCCTCTTACTACTTAGGGCATGCAAATCAAACTAAGGTAAATCTAGGAGGGTGTACACCCTTGTACTCCTCCTAGAAACCTTGAAACAAATGACTTATAAACTAGCAAATGGAATGAAACTTGATGTAGGGTGTATGTACTTATACTTCTCCTAGGGTTTCAACCAACAATAATCATGAAACAAGCAAGAAGAACTAACAATTGCAGATTTTCCTTACCACCTTCAAGAGAGATGTGTTGGCACAAGGGAAAACCTAGGGTTCAACTCCAAGAGCGCACCAACAAGCCCTAACTATTGCCCTTTCGGAAACACCTGCGAGGAAGATGCAGTCTCACCCAAAGTAGCCATGGGGAGTTGTAGGAAACAAATTTCTACAACTAAAGGGAATACAAAGTGTATCCAATACAAGAACAATAGAACATCTAGATATCAATTACTAGCCTAGATCTACTTCGCACAACTATCTGTCATATCTAACACAATAATGAAATAAAAATATATCTATAAACAAGGGAACAAAACATCAATCACACACAACACCAAGATATACGTTATTCACCCTCTCCCTAGGGCTACGTCCACAAAACTGTGCTTTATAATGTATTAAGATGAAAGCATATAGTTCTTATTTGCACTATTAGCCAGTTAATCTTCTCTCTTCCTTTATCTCTCTCAGATTCCCTTCCCTGTGCACCCAGTTGCAGGGTTGATCATCGCACCAAGCTGAAGATCTTACAACACAAACTTCCCTCACTACTCAATACCTCTCTCTCTTACAACAATAATCACTCATAACAATAACACACTTGGAACTCTTCACTAAACCCTCTTCCCTCATCTAGATTATTATTTATACATTACAATGACTCAACGACAGCCTTAAGATGAAACCTAAGTGTCAAAACCCTAGATACCAAAAACCTAGGTGTCTAAAACCCTAGGTCAACTTGACCTACATTTTCAGGGCTTCGCCAGCTTGTCTTTCCTTCCTTCTCACATAGTGCTCCAAAACATTGAATGGTGGATTTTTCCTCTTGTGAGGTTGTCCACGATATGTATTTCTTTCTAATCTGTCTTTCTTTCTAATCTTTCATCCTTGATCTCCTCATCCAATGGCCTGTTGTCTCTTACTTAGCTCCATATTTTCTGTTGTTCTACTCACTTTGACCTAGTATCAGTCACAGTGTCTTCCATGTAGTTCACATTCCATCTTTTCTGCCTTAATATTTGCTTACTTCCATACCCAAGGGCCAACAGGCCGCTAACACTCACTTGTGACTCATCTCAAGGAACTTCAGATCTGATCCTTCTAATTTTCTTCGACTTCAAACTGCGTAGGGCAGCCTGTGTTTTCTTCTCTCTCTTTCCCCACCATGTGAAGACTGTATTTTCTTTGTCTGTTACCCAGTTTCAACTACACCTGGTACCTGGGCCCTTTTCCTCATGCTTTTACTGAGAGTTGTGAGGCACCTGGTTGTCATAGTACAGTTTCAATCGACTCCAGTTCACCAAACCTTCCTTCCATTCTCCATTTAAAGTCTCCAGCTGTGCAAATCCCCCTTTTGTGACATAGACAACCTCATATGGTCCAAGCCAATGTATTCTAAAATTTCCTGGATGCTTCATGAACTTACTGTCATATACCAATACCAAATCAACTTACTTAAATACCTTCTTCTTAATGTGTCTGTCATGGTAAGCCTTTTCTCTTTCCTTCTCTGCCTACTGATGAATCCTGCAATAAATCTGTATTCTTCTAGTTTGACCAACTGCGCAAACCTCTCTTGAACAGTGCCAATGTCATCCATATCTGTAAAGGCGATGATTATTAAGCTTGGGACCAAATATTCCATTGAGACAACTGCTTCGAGACCGTAAACCAACTTAAAGGGAGTCTGCATGGTCAGCTTCTTACAAGTGTTTTTATAGGCCCATAGTACTACTGGTACTCTTAAATACCAGTCATCCCTGTTCACACTACAAATCTTCATCAATGTTGTCTCCAAGATATTGTTGAATGCTTCAACTGTCCCATTCACTTGTGGATGGTAAGGTGTGCTCTTATGATGATGGACTGCAAATTCCTCAGTCAAGGATTCAAAAATCTTATTGATGAAATGAGTGCCTTGATCACTCATAAGGATCTTTGGGCATCCAAACCTGGTTATAATGTCATCAAATATGAAGCGCATAGCTGTAGTTTCACTACAATCCTTAACTTCTCTTTCTTCGGCTCATCTAGTCAAGTACTCTATCATAGTGACTATGTACCTTTCTCCTATGCGCTTTCCTGGTGGGTTTATAGGTCCCACAAAATCAATGGCCCATTTCTCAAATGCTTGAAGGGTCAGTTGTAGTGCTAAAGGAATTTCATCTCTTCTGGACGATTTCCCAACTCTTTGGCATACATCACATGATCTGTAATAGTCCTTAACATCTTTGTGTAAGGTAGGCCACCAAAGGCTAGCTCTAAGAACCATCTACATTGTTTCTTTCCTTGCATAGTGTCCTCCTATGATGCCTTCATGAGCTTCTGCGAGGATCAATGGTCGCTCTGCCTCCATAACACACCTCCTCAATATCTCATCAGGTCCCATCTTGTATAGTTGTCAAGCTATAAGTGAAAAGTCTGCAGCGTGCACTACCAACTGTTTTTTCTGGGTGATTGTATATTCACTAGGTGCCATTCTTGTTGACAGGAACTGGACTATCTCCACAAAGTGATCATCAATATTTCTAATGGCTAGCAACTGTGCATATGACAGTATGTCTTCCAAACTAGTAGGCTCTTATCCATGTTCCAACCTCGACAAGTGTTCAGGACCTTTGTTCATTCTCCCTGGCTTAACCACGATCTCGAAATCATATTCCTGAAATAGCAGAAGCCATCTGGATATTATTCCCCCCAACACTGGCTTGTTGACTAGGTATTTCAGTCTGGAATGATTAGTAAACATTTTAAAGTGTCCTTCCAACAAATATTGGAGAAACATCTGCAACGCATACACCATGGCTAACCCTTCTCTCTCTGTGGTGGTGTAATTAATCTCAGTTGTTGATAGATTTCTTCTAGCAAAGGATAACGAGTGGTCAATGTCTCCATCTCTTGGTTGTGCTAACACAACTCCTACTACAATAGAAGATGCATCGACATGCACGTGAAATTCCTTGCTCCAATCTGGGAAAACCAGGATAGGCGTAGTAACCATTTTGTGTTTCAGTGTGTTGAAGCTTTGTTGGCATTCTTTTGTCCAATGAAATAGATGATCTTTCTTCAAAATCTTCTCCATGGGTGTTGTGATCTGTGCATATCCTTTAATGAACTTCCTGTAGTATCCAATGTGTCCCAGCACAGTGCGCAGCTGTTTGAATGAAGTAGGAGGGGGAAGATCATCTATAATGGAAATCTTAGATGGATCTACCAGCAATCCCTTCTTACATACAATATGACCTAACAACACTCCAAAGGGTGAAAAGAAGATTCACTTCTTCAGATTCAAGGCAATCAGACACTGCCTACACTTATCCAACATTAGTCTTAAACATTCAATATGATTTTTCAATAAACTAAAAATAGTCCAATCATCAAAGTATTCTTCCAGAAATTTATGTAAAAACTCCTTGAATTCTTTGACCACCACCATGGAAAATATAGTTGGGGCATTCTTCAATTCAAGCGACATCACTGTATACTAGTAGGATCCCCATTCTATTGTTAATGCGGTCTTATGGCGATCTTCCTTGGCAATCTGGATCTGATGGTATCCTGAAAATCCATGTGTAAAGGAATATACCTCTTGTCCTCCTACATTGTCTAACACTTTGTCAGTAAATGGTGCAGGGAATGGGCATGTAAACAGGCATCATTTAGGTTCCAGAGATCTATGCAGATTCTAATCTCTCCTATCTTCTTGTCTTGTACCACCATAGGGATAATCCACTCTGACTCTTCAACAGGTTCTATGATTCCTGCTTCCAACATTTTGTCGAGTTCAATCTTCACTTTTTCCTTATATTTAGGGTTCAATATGTAGGGTCTCTGTTTGACTGGCCTTTCATCTGGTTTCAAAGGGATCCTCATCTCTCCCATAGGCCTTTTAATTCCTTTCATATCAGTGAACTTGGTTGGAAACAAGTCTTGATATTCATGCAGTAACTCTGTGATCTTGTCAATAGTGGCAGCATCCCAATAATATCCAACATTTGCAAGCTTCAGTGTTTTCTCTGTTCCAATATTGACTTTTTTTATTTGAATGGGTTTTCCATCGAAAGGTATCTCAATTCCTGGTCCTTCTATGTCTCTTTTGCCTTCTGTTTTAGTGATTTTGGCCTTCCGAGGATCATCGTCTTGATCATCATTGATATTGTAACAGCCTTGCAGATTTTGGAGAGGTCCAGTCCATTCCTCTTCTTGTTCCAAAGGTAGGCTAGGGGCCTCCTCAAATACTTTTTGTCTTACAATCTGTAACGCTTGATCCACTATAGGATATTGGCTTTCAAAAAATAAGGTAGTTATAAAGTTCTGGGTCATACCTTCCCAATATGCAGTGATGAGGTGCAATTCTTCTTGAAGATACTAGTTGATAGGGGTTGTGTCTAGTGTATTTATGAATTTGTACACCCACTTCTCTTGAGGAATGATACTCCAGGCTTCCTCACAACTTTGCACATGATCCTTCGGACAACTTCGACCTATGTACCTAACTTCGCAACCTTCTACTTGCTCTGAAAACTGAACTGTCATCAAAGTGAGACATTGTACCCAGTCTGTAATGTTTCTTTTGTGTGTCCCCCACCATCTTGATGGAGTTTATTTCAAGGCCTCATTCATTGCCAACAATCATTTTTGTGTTGGTACAATTTATTCAAAGTCCAACAAGAATGCTTCTAAGTGATTTAGACAATCAAAGGTGGGCAAGTTACTTATTGTTGTGCCGATCCAACGAACTTCTCTAGTTAATCTAGCACATCTTCTTGTAGATACTTCATACATTTTGTTTTTTTAGTTCTCCAATGCTTTTTCTGAATCTTATGAGCATGCACTGTCACTTCATGATCTTAGGTTCCCATCTTTCATAGGGTTAATGTAATCCTATTGTCTGGCTATTAATTTGTATATGTTTTCTAGTTAATATCCTCAGACTTCTTCTCTAATGGGGTCTGTGTATCTCTAAATCTCATCGGGATCCAAAGGTGCAATGACCCTAAGTCCATCTCCTTCAAATTTCATTCTTATTTTCTTTAAATCAACCACAGTGGAATTATTGAAAGCCCAATCAATTCCTAACAACGCAGGGTAAGGACAATTATCATCAACTATCTCAATCACCTTGAAGTCTGCAAACGTCCTTACTCCGTCGATGTCCACAAGGACATGTTCCAATCTTCCAAAGGGGCTTACATATTGTTGATTAGCAATCCTAAGCCTGATAGGGGAATAGATCAACTTAGGTTTTCCCATTAGTTCCCATGTCTGCTTCATCATGACATTAACCTCCGACCCTAAGTCGAGGACCACATAGTCTATATCGTACTCTCCAATTTGGGCATTCAGGTGTAATCCCTTATTTTTCCTTCTCTTTCTTGAAAATTGATGTACTTCTTTATTCAGCAAGGGATCTATCTTTCCTAGCTCATACTATCTGATTAAATTTTATAGCTCTTGTACAACACTTTCATCCTGAATCAACTTAATACAAGTATATAAGAATTCCATGAGCTTGCTTAACTTTTCTCCTTCTCCTGGAAGAGAAGACTGATTGAATGCAAGAGGTATTTCACATTCTCTTACTTTTGTTCATGTCTTCGATGAATAACCTTGGTCTCTTCCAAATTATTTTCTTGCCTCCTCAAATATTTTCTTTTCTTTCATTGCATCGAAAACGCGTGTCTTCTCTGCAACTTTCATGACTCTTGATTCTTCTGTAGTCTTTCCTTGGGTCGTTCTATTTTCTCCTATAACAATGCCTCCTCTAGTGATAACAATGAATCTAGGGTCCTCTCCACGAGGTTCAGCGTATATCATTTGCACTTGCGGGTTTTGTTGAGGTCCTCATCTCTCTTGAAGTTTGGCTGGTAGCATAGAACAATCTTCGATAACATGTTCAAATGAGTTGTAGTAGCTAGAAGTAGTACAAGGGTTATGACATTCCCTTTCTAAGTTTCTTGGTTGCGCGTAGCTGTAACAAATGATCTATCCTTGACCTCGACCCATACATCCTCCTCTTCCTCTTCCTCTGAATCCACCGCGAGGGTTGAAGTTTCCTCTTCCTGGGGAATTATACTACGCAGTGCTTCCTTCTTGTTGTACTTCACCTTGAATTTTGTATATATCCCTCGACCTTTCATGCATGAGTTCGTAAGCCCTACAATCCCTATCATCGTGTCCTACTGAATTACAAAATGTGCAATACACATTTGTGGGTGTTTGGACATATTTTTGTAGATAGTAACATTCACCAGGGAAATGTCGATTTCTACATACCTCGCACCAGGGTAGGGTAACTTGTTTCAAAGGACTCGGATCTCCAGAGGCCAAGTATTCATGAAATAAGGGACAGTGTTCCTTTTCATGGCCTTTTGATTTGCATCTGATACACCGGATGTCTTGTCTTTTATCTTTTCCCTTGTCTTTCTTCATATCTTCGACCTGTAGAGATAAGCTAGTCAGCTGACTCAAGATTTGACTCATACATGACCTGGATTCTCCCATAGGGGTTGATTCTAACTTCATGGCGATCTGCAGCACCTCAGCCTACGAAGTAATCTTCTATTGCATCAGAGGAACTTTGATGTGTGGTAAGAGGGAAGAAATTAACCATTCATTGTTCTCCTCATTTGGAATCTGAAAACTCAAATGGCCTGTCAAGGTCTTAAATCTTTGATCAAACTCCCACACAAGTTCAACTATTCTCTGCTTGATTTCTTTTAGTTCTGTAATGCACTGTGACTCTGACTTAGGTTTCTTGAATTCAGAAATTAGTGTAGTCTTAATGACATTCAGTGGTTCAGGTGAAACTCCTTAGACAAATTTCATGTACCAACTCAGTGTGTGATCTCCTAAGGTAGTACTAAACTAAGCTCATTTAACATCTTCATTGGTGATATTCTTAATACTCCACACAACTTCACATAGAAACCAATGATGATCAGGATCTTCAGATCCATCTCCTCTAAAGGTGGGTAACCTCATATTATCTTCCATATATCTTCCTAGGTTTCCTGACTGAGTATGTGGTGGGCTACTAGTGATAGTGCTTTGAATGCTCTGGTGACTCTGATTACTCTGATTTCTTAATGCTACTGAAATAACAGGAGGAATAATAGTACTTACTTCAACATTCATCGCAGTTTCTGAAGTTTTTGTCTCTTCCCAGTGAGGTTCTTCAGCTTTCCCTTCCTTTTCCCTAGCAGATTATGAATGCTCTTCATCTATCAGATATGCCTCTTCTCCACTGTAGAAACTTTCATCCCTGTAGTTCTTCTTAAATAGGTTCGCATGAGGAACTTCTCTTAACGCTCTCCCACTGCGCGTATGTCCAGCCTCTATGTCACTGTCGTTGTCTGAGTTCTTGAACATTATCCTTTTCTAATCCAACCAACTACTGTATCTTCAAGATGTTCTTCTCATGCAATAGCATCTTGATCTTCAACTTCAATAAGTGTAAAAACTTTCCTCTGGATCCCTTAAATAAATACCTCTTGGCTTCGCTATATGACTCTACTCTGTCAACAACAAACTCAGTGATGTACCCTCCAATGGTGCTATCAAACTAGTGATCTACTGCTCTTGACACAACACTATCAAATATCTTTATCTTCTTGATCAACACCGATGTCCAAACTATAGGTGGTCTCAATCTAATCTCAAATTGGGTGTTTTCTAACCTAGCTAGCCACTCATATAATTCCTGATGACTTTCTCCAAATAAAATATCATGTATATCAGTAAAGATATATCTTCCTAATCAATCCTTTTTACTAAGATTAGGGTTCTTGTTTTGGGCTTTAGCAAATTCCTTTTATCGATATTCTATCCACTTATGAATCTTTGTCTTCAATGGAAACCACCTTGACATTCCCTCTGGAAGATTTGTGTCTCAGCAATGGAACCATTTGTTGGCACAGGGGCAGACCCAGGGTTCAGCTCCAAGAGCACACCAACAAGCCCTAACTATTGGCCCTTTCGTAAACACCTGCAAGGAATATGTAGTCTCACCCGAAGTAGCTATGGGGGGTTGCAGGACACATATGTCTACAACCAAAGGGAATACAAAGTGGATCCAATACAAGAACAACACAACATCTAAATATCAATTACTAGCCTAGATCTACTTCGCACAACTATTTGTCAAATATAACACAATAATGCAATAAAAGTATATCTATAAATAAGGGAACATAACATCAATCACGCACAACACCAAGATATACGTGGTTCACCCTCTCCCTAGGGCTACATCCACAAAACTGTGCTTTATAATGTATTAAGATGAAAGCATACAATTCTTATCTGCACTCTTAGCTAGTAGATCTTCTCTCTTCCTCTATCTCTCTTTGATTCCCTTCCCTGCGCACCCAACTGCAGGGTTGATCTTCGCACCCAACTGAATATCTTATAGCATAGACTTCCCTCACTGCTAAATACCTCTCTCTCTTACAACAATAATCACTCATAACAATAACAGACTTGGAACTCTTCACTAAACCCTCTTCCCTCATCTAGGTTCTTATTTATACATTAAAATGACTCACCGACATCCTTAGGCCAAAACCAAGTGTAAGAACCCTAGATACCAAAACCCTAGGTGTATAAAACCCTAGGTCAACATGACCCACATTTTCAGGGCTTCACCAGCCTATCTTTCCTTCCTTCTCGTGTGGTGCTCCAAAGCATTGAATGGTGGATTTTTTCTCTTGTTGATTTGTCCACGATCCATCTTTCTTTCTAATCTGTCATCCTTGATCTCCTCATCCAATAGCTTTCCTTCTCTTACTTCACTTTTTCTTTTCTTCTCTTCTACTCACTTTGACCCAGTATTAGTCAATGTGTCTTCTGTGCAATTCACATTCTGTCTTTTCTTCCTTAATCTTCACTTACTCCCATACACAAGGGACAACAAGATGGAATATAAAACCCTCGTTCACCAAGCAATCATAAGAAAGAGAAGAAGTATCCAAGATGTGCACACAACCTCAGCTCAAATAATTCACCAAGATATATCACCAAAAAATATTTGCATGAGAGAGAGATACATAATTTCCCAAGTAGGGCGCAACTTTCATCCACTAGTCTTCTCACAATGGGAAAGATATGATCAAAATGAGATTAAATGATTCTTATTTATATAGATCCACCTAAAAGTGTTTTTCCACTTAATTTTAGGGTAAACCAGAAAGTAAGGGGTCAACAACCCTTACTTTTCCCCTTTAGAATTTTAAATTTGACTTTGCACATATGAAACCCTAAAATAAACATGACGTCACCCTTTTTGGTTAACAATTTGGCATCAATAAGAGGATTTTGGGATTGAATATGACACATTGGGAATCCAAAGGTATTATCCTAAAGTGTTATGGTATTCTTGTCAATTGAAGGTACTCTTCTCCATCAAAATATTCCAAGTGTCAACCAACAACATCACCACCACCCAAAAACCCTATCTCATGCAGGACATCACCCCCAAAATGCCGTGCTCTAGCCTCCAAAGGTGGTTCATTGGGGTATTGAAGGGATAGAAAGGTTCCTCCAAGGTGTGTGGTCCATGATATCTAACCTGTGGTATTCAAACCCCAAGGAAGCCCATGCTAGGTTTGTTCTTCCAAATATGTCCACCAACTAGGTCCTGCAAAGACATTGAATACGTCCTCGAAGAATATCAAATCAAATGCATCATGATAATTAAATGAAGTCAATAAAATATCCATCGAAGCATGTACATCAAAAACCACCTCATGAAAATAAACAAGTGCTGAAAGATCCTATGAAATTTGCCAACTTTGGGTATGGGAGGGTTGACAAAGTGTTTGATTGGGTGAATCGTACCTCAAGTTTAGGAATTTTTCCCAAGTGGGCCCCTCTCTAATACATGTGGAAAAAGTGACATGGATGGGGGTAAGACTCTTGGGAATGTGGTTCATGACATACAAGGGATCACAATATCTCATTTATGAGTATCTTTGTAGAGGGTGTGATACACCTTCATTTTATATACATCCTTTTTCCAAACCCATTTATTTCCTTTTGTTTCTTTAAGATGTTTCCAAGTTGAATTCAAGGTGGGGATTCTACCTAAGAAAGAAAAAAAATGCTCACCTTGACTCTACCCTAGTCACATCATGCTTCCCTAAGTTTAAGACAATGTGTGGGGCTTCTACCTAAGCATTAAAAACATTTCCCACAGATGCTCCACTTTGGTTGGCATTTGTGTTAGTTATTTTTCACAGGTCCCATCAGTTTCTTATGAGAGACATTTTATTGTCCTTGGGATCCCTGGGTGAGCATCTAGAAGGTTCATGATTGGATTTTATACTTTTTCAACTACAAGACTCTATGCCTTCAACCCCTTTTTCTTGTTAAATGAGGGACAATCCCTTCTTGGGTTAGTACACCAAAAAGATAAGGATATGAGGGGATGTAGTGTGTAAAGTGACAAGTATGGTCAGGAATGGCATGATGCATAATCAAGATGACCTTTCGGTAGAAAACCTATCCCCAAAGGTTACCCACTTACTAGGGCACAATGTCAATAACCAAGGTGAAACAAGGAAAAGTACATAATTTCCAAGAAGATGTTACATAATCAAAAGAAGTTTAAAATGCAACAAACTCAAATGACTCAAATATTGAAATGACACTTACCATAATATCTAGCTTGAATCTCATGGATAAAGATCTAATGTCTTCTGGAAGAAAGTTGAGATGGTGGATACCCTCATGATGAACCTGGAACTCTGGTGGTGAGGTGGGTCTCTATCTGTGTAAGTGTACACTACTGGTCAAGTTATGTCTCGGTACTCCATGCCTGTACCTTGAGGGCCTCGAGAAATCATCTTATTAGTTATACCTAAGAACTAGGGATAACACTTGGATCTTACTTGGGGACATGTACTCATCGTAGTATGCATGAGAAACAAAACATCTCTTGGTGGACCTATGCCTACACTAAAACACAAAACTGTAAAATCCACGATACTTCTATCACCCTTCATTCATATATATCAAATCTTAAAAGCTTAAAAAATACAAATAATCTAGAAAATAAATTTTAGTATTTTTTCAAAAATTTATAAACTAAACATGTAATATGATGAAATAAATATGCAAGTAGAGAAAAATTAAAAATGAAATGCAACTAAACCAGCATTATCAATCAAGATGAAAATGCAAGGAAAGCAAGATGACCTACCTACTTACCTAGGTCTTGCACCATAAAGAAGTCAAGTGTCTTGAATGTAGGGTCATGGAAGAGACCCATCCACTAGTAATGGAATCTTTCTCCCGTCCAAAGATGTCAAGTAGTACTTCTCTTTCGTAGAATTCTTCATTATGGTGTAAAGACTAGGCCAAGAATTGTCATCTTTCTAGTCATATTTAAGATTTCCCTTCCTCTTTTTCCACATGAACACACAAATTTCTTAATTGTAGTTTATTTAAGGTATATTCTTGATGTAAGTATAGGAAGGTGTCTCTGTATTAAATGCATCTTCAATAGATTTCTCACATTATTTGTTCTCTTTATCTTCTTTCTTCAATATCTGGATGGACCCTCACTCTTTCCCTTGGAAATTTGAAAGTTTCTCCTTCTATGCACTTGTCCTTAGGAGTATTGTATCTATGAAATCTTCCTACACAAAAGGTAGGTCCCAAGGATCATACACAACAATCTGACGAGGTAAATAAAAATGACACCCATTGGTGTAATTAGGACTGTTAGGGTTCATCACATGTTTTTTATCCTGCTTTGGACTATATACAATCTCAAAAGTGCCATCCACCATGGGAATATGTTAATGGGTGATATCCATAATGAGAAAAATCTTGAGATTAGCATACAAACTTCTTGATATAAGCATGCCCAAAGCATATGGAACATCAATCATGACTATTTTCATAACAAGGTTGATATGAGGGAAGTCAATCAGGTAAGCTTCAACATCTTCACAAAGCCTTCAAACCTTGACCTTCTTGGAATCAATACCACACACATTTCCATAAGGTCGGGTTGTCTTAAAACCAAGTTGTCCCATCACTTTCAAGTACATTACATTTTCCTAGGTTCCAGAGTCCAACATAAAATTATTAAAATGGAGACCATTCATTTCCAAAGAAAGATAAAACAAATGGTTATTATCCTTTTGTCGATCAAGATACATGGTCTTTAATATGATCGAAGGGTCCTCTTTCTCATCTCACATGTTTAATAACTTCAAGACTTCCCTCCTCATGGAAGGGACATTTCACATTTCTATCACAGGCACTATCGGATTCATCTTTCCAAACATGGATGCAATTTCTATGTTCAACTAAATCTTGTTTTCTATAGAAGTGGGCTACAAAATAAAATAATGTACTTGGGGTGGAAGTGGTGGGTCCACCCTCTATGTAGATGGAGGGGAAGGTGTTTCTTTAGGCTGAATTAGAGTGGACATTTGTAACAAAGGAATTGAAGTCTTATTTCTTCTAGTGTACGTACAAAAAAGCTTCTTTCCCAATTCCATTCTCTGATCATTTGTTAATTGGCTTAACACCCAAAGCCTTCCCTCTCTTGCTCCTTTTATTATATCTCCATCAATTATTTCATGTGTGACATATTCCTCTTGGAATTTATAGATCATGTCCATAAAGTTCATACTATCAGGAGAGTCTTCATCTTGTCGAGGACGCTCATCCTCCCGATGAGTTTCTTATCATGGAGAACACCATGGTTTCTCTTATGTGTTGACCGTTCCACCTAGTTTCAAAATGTTAGGATATTTTTACTCTTGTTGAGGCCTTGGATTCCACCCTGTGGAATCTCTCTTTTGTCTAGCAAATTGAGGTCTGGAGAAAAATTTATTTATTTCCACAGTGGTTAATCGACCTATGATCTTATTCTGATCTTGTACAAATTGAGTACTCATCTAGTATATCTTTTGAGTCAAGAGAACAATTGGTTCTGGAGCACTGCTACTGCAATATTTATTCTTTTCTTTTGTCTTGGAATCAGGACACTAAAAGGGGTAAACCTTGTAATCAAGGAGATTCTCTTTGATTTTTGTGTTGTACTATTTGGATTGAGCCAAGGTGGTGGGATTCTTGTCCTTCGAGAAGAAATGAAATTTCCCATCGAAAGAATTCATGTAAAAGAGACAAAAGATTGCATCTATGGGGTGTAGATCTGTTGAGATTTGACTGTACAACTTGTCAAACATATTTTTAAATTCACTCACTATCTCATTCTCCTTATTCTTTATCTAATTGAGCTGAGCCAAAAGCATTCCCTCATTGTCCATTGTTTCTTGAATAACTTGGCAAAGTCTTCATAAGATGTTATGTGATTATCAGAAATTCCTCTGAACCATATATGAACATATTCAGTCAATGATGAGGGTAGTAGCTTCATTTATACATCCTCATATTCCACTTCTGCATTTTCCATGTCTTGGCCCATGGCATAGAGATGATCATCAACAATTATCACATTATTTCCTGGAAACTTTGGCAACCATTTGTGAGACTCTTTTGGAATAGTATTGGGGAAATCGTGGATTGTGTCCATGTTCAATGGTTTATAAAGTTCCTTTTACCAATGGTGATCCATTAGAGTGAGGGGAAGGTTACCGTGGAAAAGGGTTTTGACAACGGAATACTTGAGAGGACGCATTCTTCTGTAAACTTTAGACAGATTGAATCTCCAAGGGGGGGAAGTCTTGAGGGAAGACAGATTCTGGGAAGGTGGAGTCTCCTTAAATAATATATCATCAAGGGTGGGATGGGAACATCCTTCAAGTGGATTTGTCAGGTAAGCTAGGGGTAAAGGTTTTGGGAAGGAATCTTTCCAAAGTGTTGTTAGGGCATGAAAGAAGATTCAAAATCCTCCCCGACAACGGTGCCAAAATGTTATCATGCAAATTGTAGGTTGGGAAAACCCTGACCCAATACCCAATATGGTGATAGTGGTGGGAGAGTTTAAACACGATCACATTAGATAAACCCTCCCCTCACTTTAGTAAAGGAAGAATATAGCACAAGGGGGGAGTCTTGGGTGACCCTAGGGGGAAATGAGACAACAAATGAGATGATGAAAGTGATTCCCCCTATTGGCCAAGATACTAGGTGGAATATATATTGTAAAAAATTATTGGACATGGTTAAGAGTTGCCAAGGAAATTGAGTACCTACAGAAGATGATTGTACCTGCCCAAGGCACAAGAAAAGATAAGATACAATCTAAACAATCCAATCAAAAATCAAGTTAAGGTTTTTGTCCATATTTTCCACAGTCAACATAAATACATATCAGGAAGTAAATGATTATTAAATCTTCTAAAAGAAGCTAAAAGTCAGGTAAATGATGTAATAGATAAGATAACAATTACTAGAGTAACTCAAGTATGAAAGCATAAGACTTTACCAGTAAACTAAGGCTATTATAAACAAGCATTGCAGAGATATTTTATCAGCCTTATGGTTGTAGCTAATTTTTTTTACAACATAAAATTTCAACCCACAAAAACAAGCAAGTAAACCACCGAAAAAATGTGTTGAGACTCATAGATTGTAGGGGCAATTTATTAGAAATTTTTTACGGTTGAAAAGTAAGTTATAATCAAAGTAGAGAGATATTTTGTTGCAGCCCTAATGGTTGTAGATTTTATTAAGTTATATCTCTAAGAAGACCAAGAAAAAATATACACCCTAGAGGATTTAGAAACTGCAAAGCATCAAGAAAATATTACAACATGCACAATATCAATATCTCATTAAATCATGTTTACCAATGCAAACAATTTATTTCTCCAATGCAAAATTTAGATTATTTCCTTTAAAATTTGGGTGAATGGATTCTTGAAAGAAATGAGTTATATTAACAAAATCTCTAGGGTTTTAAACCCTCTTACTCTCTAGGGAATGAAATTCAAACTAAGGTAAATATATGAGGGTGCACAACTTTGTACTACTCCTAGAAACCTTACAATAAATGACTTATAAACTAGAAAATGAAATGAAACCTAATGGAGGGGGGTGTATGTACTTATACTCCTCCTAGGGTTTCAAGCAACAATAATCATGAAACAAGAAAGAATACATAACAAATGCAGATTTTCCTTACCAATTTAAAGATACATGGACGATCAAAACATAGTTTACCAAGAAATGAGCATTCATAAGCAAGAGAAGAACTCTCCAAGTGGTGTGCACAACCTTAGATAAAATAATTCACCAAGAGATATCACCAAAAATCATTTTCACAAGAGAGAGATACCAAATTTCAAACACTAGTATTCTCACAGTCGGAGAACTATGGTCAAAATGAGATGAAATGATTCTTATTTATAAAAACACTCCTAAAAGTGTTTGTCCACTTAATTTTAGGGTAAAGAACAAAGTAAGGGGTCAATAACCCTTACTTTTCCCATTTACAATTTTAAATTTGACTTTGCACATAAGAAACCCTAAAATAAACATGATGTCACCCTTCCAAGGTAATTATTTGAAATCAATAAGAGGAAATTGGGCTTGAAAATGAGACATTGGGCCTCCAAGGCCTTCTCCTAAAGCGCTATGTTCTTCTTTTCAAGTCAAGGTACTCTTCCCCATCAAAAGATGCAAGTGTCAACCAACATTAAGGTGAATTTGAGGAGAGCTTATGACAAACTACATGGACAAGTCCTATGGTGGACTCAAGTATATATGGATGCAGTCATGGAGATGGATTGAGGAATATTCCTAACTCTTTGATGAGGTACATTGGAAAGGTTTCTATGGTGGTGGGCAGTGAAGTTTGTACATGTCAAGTTTAGAGGATTCACGAGGTTCCTTGGTGTTTGGTTCCTTAGCAAACCTTGTTGAGTCAGGTGGTGAATTGACCAGTCACGATGACTGTTGGACAGGCATTTTGGATTCCATTTTGAGGAAAATCCGAAGTATGGAGGTGGTGCGCAGAAGAAGAAGAAGAAAGAAGAGAAGGTAGGAGCAAAGTGTGTAGTAAATGCACATTCAGGATTGAAATGCGTAATAAAAGTATACTTAGCGAAGAATAAAGAAGGAGAATAAAACACGACAATAGAGAAGGTGTAAAGGAAGGACAATAATTCATCATGCAAAAGCAGAGAGACCCAGAAAAGAAGAAAGACTAGTAGTCGGGAAGGAAAACATACCATTCAGATGAAAAAGAAGGAAAATGCGTGGTCGAGAAATGAGTCAACCTAAGTTTTAATGGGGTATAATGAGTTGTAATTGGGTTTTGTGATTAAGAAAGTAGGATTTTGAGCTCTAGAATCCATGTATAAATATGTAATGGGCCGAGTATAATAGGTTTTTATCATTGCTACTGGTGGTTGAAATCGAGCGAGGAGAATAAGAGAATAGATTGAGAATGAAATAATCTATCTCATATTGTTTAGGGAGAATTTGCAGAAAGAGCCTAAAAATTGAAGAGAGGCTAGGAAATATGGAGAGAGAGAGATAGCATGATATATCTATTGTAAGAAAAAGGTGCAAGTGTGAGAATATTACATAAAGAATAATAAAGAATCCAACCATTGTGGATGCGGCCTAAAGTTCGGTGAACCACATTAATTACTATTTCTTTTTTCATTTTTATGCAATTGATCATGAATGTCTTTATTATATGACCACTGCACAATAGTTATGAATGTTACCATAAATGGTTTCTGTTGCAATCTGTAGTGTAATGGTACTATATAACTGAATTCACTAAGAAACCAAGGAAGAATAAATACATGATAATGTGCCAAAAACAAATAAGTAAGAATGAATAAGATGGTCACCTCCCATCCCCTCACTATTGTAGAAAAAAATTTCCTGTGGCCCCAATAGATGCCTCGGGTGAGACTTCACTTGCAGGCAGGTGATGCCGAAAGGGCTGGTATCTGAAGGATTTTGGTGGTTAGATAACTTGAACCTAGGGTCTTATAAATGTGTTCCAACAAATAGTTATGTTGTCGAGACCCATAATCTATGATTGAGGGGATGTTTTGTGGAACAACTTAAAAAAATATATATTAGAATGGATAGAAGGGAAGGAACACAAATTTTCTCAAAAAAAGAATAGAAAACCTCGGATGAGCAATGATCAATAGATGAAAATGTATGTGTACACAAAACTACATGAGATTTTATTTGGATAATTTCTTATTATTTTGACTAAGTGGTTGGAAAGATGAGTGGAGAATACTGAGAGGTACCAAACCAATACACTGAGGAAATGGACTCCAATGTTGTTAAGGAAATTGATCTCTATAAGTAATAAGAATTCTCACGCAGATGATTTCTGGTTGGATAGTATATTGGGAGGATATAATACATAATTTGCAGTGCATTGTACCCAGTCATATGATGTTGCAGAGAGGGATTTCTTTAAATGTTTGCATGAAAGGTTCATGAAATCATTGGGTACATGGATAAATATGTTGTTGTGTGACAAGTGTGTGTGGTTCAAATGGAGTTTTATTGCTAAGGGGATGTGTAGACATAGGGGAACCAGGGGATGACAAAAGGATAGTATAAAGGTAGGAAATAATGAAGGAATAAATGGAGAAGGAAGGGAGGGAATGAGGATGAAAATAACCAAAGAGGTTGTATCATAAGAAGAAGACAAGTTTAGAGTATTGTACAGTGGAAGAAGGTACAATAGGTGAAAGACTGGGGTTGAGAAAGGAGAGTCAGACAATGAGCTTGAGGGAAGAGGACCCTATGCAATTGTCCAGATCATAGAAATACCATACATAGAATGAGAGGAAGAGAATTATTGATTCAATATTATAATAGAAGAGTCAGTAAGTCCTACTCAGACTGGTTCATGTGTCAATTCCATGACCCCTTGTGCGTCATCTAGATCAGGAATAACATTCGAGGATTTTTCAAAAGAATTTATAGTTAGGAAGGAAATCCATAGTAGCAATGATTAGATCAATGGAAGCAGTGTGATGAGTTTGAGTCAACCCACATCATCCAGGGGAGGGACTACACAAAATAACATGGCACGGTTAGACAATGCATTGGGACTTCCTGAGTTCTAGGGAGTTGGGTCGGAGGACCCAGAACAATATTTATTTGTCTGGGAGCCAATTTGGGCTACAAAGAATGTATAGGATGATGTTGTAAAGATAGCGCAGTTGGAAACAACCTTTAGAGGCCACGCACTAGTATGGTACATGAAACTACAGAGTACCACACCTACAGGACAAGCAATGACTTTAGCATAAATTATACAAGCATTGTTGAAAGAATTCAAGAAAACAAAATCTAAATTGTAGTACATTACCGATCTGAAGGAAATCAAATAGGTACAACATGAGTCAGTATTAGACTTTGATCAGATATTCAAGGATGTGATGGGTAGGTTAACATTTCAAATTCCCAATCAACAAAATAGGGAATGGTTTATTGCGGGACTCTTACCATACATTCGCGGTCCACTGATACAACAAAATGTTGCATCGCAATTTGAAGCACTGGAGATTGCAATGAAATTGGAAGCATCCCCTATAGGAGATAGTGGATGGATGGTGCAAGTACAAACGTAGTTAGTTTCCTTGAAAATTCAATTCGGAGAGCTTACAAAAAGGAAGGAGAAGCAGGAACAACGTTGGTGTACCAAGTGTAGAAATGAAGGCCACCACAAGGACAAATGACTAGAATTTGCACATTATTTGGTGACTGGAGCACTGAATCGATTACCACTAGGGGGATCTTGTGAAATATGTAAGAAATGGGAACGTCATCTGACTGAGTGTTCATTACTGCAAAAATATCAAAGTACGCCAAGGAACTTATTTTGCATCTTCTATAAGTCAGTCAGCCACAAAAATAATGATTGTTTCACATTCGATTTAATGGGAGAGTGTAGGTTAGATATATATAGGATCCATGAGGATAATGTTGCAAAAAAAGGAGGTGGTCCACAATATAATAATCAGAGAGGATTTAATCAAGGAAACAGAGAAATTTTTTGCAAAGATTGAGGCAGAGAAAATTTTGGCAAAGGATGTAGAGGGTCGATAATATGTTACAATCGTAATCAACAATGAAACTTAGCTCATGACTTCTCGAATCCGTGTACATCCTGCACATACTATAGAGAATTGGACAATGCGACATAAGATTGTCCTCAAATACCCCTGAAGTGGAAAGAAAGATGGAATCATAACCATAACCCAAACCACAATGTAGAGAATATATAAGCCAAAAAACGTAATCAAGGACCTAAAAGAGTAGTTTTTACGCATGGAGGAACTAGAACATGTGTTGATGTGATGAATGGAGGGAAGTAGGCTAAGAAATGGGTAAGAAAATTAGCACAAACTATGCCAACGTTGAACCCTAAGTAAGAAAAAGGATATGTATCAGAGGGAAAGAAAGGAGATACTCAGACCAGATTGGCTAGCATCAACATCATCTGTGCCACCTGTCTGTGATGGTACCATTCTAGAGAATCCACTGGGGAAGGTAAGTACTCTAAGAGATTTTTTTAGAAGTTGCACATAAATTGTGAACATTGAAACTGTGTTGATTGCATTATGTGGAATGATTGATCATTGTGTGCAAGAAAGGGAAATTCATATCACACAAAGGGTAGTGAATCAGTTACTACGAAGGGAGAGGAGCAAGGGAGAATTCAGATTAAGTGCGTATATTGGGGAATATTATGTGGATAATGTTATATTTGACTTAGGGTCTAATGTGAATGTAGTACCAAAGTAGACCTAGGAAATGATGGGGAAACCCAAGTTGATTTTGTCTCCTATTTAGTTAACGTTGGAAACCCAACACAAGATAGTCTCAATTGGTTGATTGACATGAGTAACTAGAGTGTGCAGTGTAACAAACTTTGAATTCATTGAGATGGTTGATGACAGTGAACAATATCCAACACTAATGGGACTTGAATGTGCATTTTATAATCAATTTATCATTAATCATAAGAGGAGGTAAATGAGTTTTGAGGTAGGATACTTGAAGGTTACTGCACCATTAGACCCAAGAGAAGGAAACAAGTACATAGAGACAACAAGAGGGAACAAAATTGACAAATTGTGTAACATGACTACGTGGATGGATGATTATGTTAACCCCAATACAAGTGGTGCACTAAGTTGGAGAAGTATTAGTTCATGTGCATCAAATTCATAGGAAGGTCTTGAAAATTGGTAGTAAAGGATGCATGAAGTATCAACTAGATGATGTTAATGAATAACTCGATCATTATGATGGATTGGAATATAGTTATGTGATCCACCAAGGTATGATCCATTGAATTATATTAGTTTCATCATAAAGGAGTTTGAGTCATAGGTACCCAAACAACAAAGATTGTTGGAACTGTTATCCCCTATCCTAGGGATAACTAAGGAGATCATGTCTCGAGGCCCACAGGATGTAGACATGGATTGTCGAGAGCTGGATGAATTGAGCATGGCTCTGGAGAGCCCATTTGTTCTTCAGTGCATCCCATCTATCATCAACAACAACATCCATCCCACCGACCTAGTTATGAAGTAGCAGTAAGTCTTGTTGGATTACTGAGAGGGGGGTTGAATCAGTAATAGAGTAATTATAATAATTTTTATTCAAATGTTATATCAATGTAGAATTATTATCCACTAATGAGCAGTAATAAATAAACAATCACACACATACACAGTACACCAGTGTTTTACGTGGAAACCCAAATCGGGAGAAAACCACATAATGTTTTTTCTCATATGTCTTGAAGAATTACATTCATTGGAAGCACCAACTTCCTTTGTTTTTCAGCTGCAACTGGAAGGAAGCTCCAACCCCTAGTTTCTCAGGCTACAACCTAAGGGAAGCTCCAACTCCCCAATTCTCTGGCTACAACCAGAAGGAGGCTACAAACCCCAATGTTCTTCGGCTACAACAGGAAGGTGGCTACAACCACCTGTCCTTGCCCCGTCCTGCCACACTAAAGTAGAAGTAGAATGATGGAACCACGGTCACACTATCACTGTGAGATATACCGATGTAAACCTGTACCAATAAATCTAAACCATGCATCAACCATGCATCAACCTGTACGTCAACATGTAATCAACCTGTACCATAAACAAGTGCATCAACCATGCACCAACCTGTAATCAAACTGTACCATAATAAAGTGCATCAACGATGCACCAACCTATAATCAACCTGTACCAGAAACAAGTGCATCCAACCATGTACAATGTATGTTCCAATCATGTGTCAACTACTCATCAACTATGACTCATCAATATGTACCAACATCATCAAATATGCACCTCATGTATGTGCGCAACTCATCAACTACTTGTCTCAACCACGTACTCAACATGTACCACAAACAAAATCCCTCGTCAATTTCATCATCCAAATATGATTTGTAGCTCTATAGTAGACTTTGTGTATATGATCACATTCCTACAAACCTTCCTTAACTTTAAAAACAAGAGTCTAGCATTTTCATCAAACTTTTCTTTAGTCTCACATGCCTAGTTTTGGATTAGTCCACAACCCTAACTTGAAGTAATTATAAATTTGAACCTGTAATGTATAAAGATATGAAACAGATACACAATGTTCTTCAGTGTGTTTTATGCAATTCCTTCAAGTATCACTACTTGGAACCTCTCAGAAAATGAGTTATAGCAAAAATGGCATACCTTGTTGAATTCTGGCTTATTCTAGAGAGCTACCTTGTAGAGCGTGCCCCACACAAAATATTTGATGAATTGATCTAAACCTATTACACAACATACTAAATGTTTTCCCATAACCAACACATTTGGTATTACTGAATTTGGATATTTTATGAGGAAGTTATGACTTTTTTACTCGAAACACCTGATTTTGACTAGTTTCAGGACTGGCCACAAACCCTATTTTCCATGGCGTGTAACTCCCAAAATACAATGACCAACAAGATGAATTTGTTACCAAAGATACTTGTATAAGTTTTCTCACTTGAATAGAAATTTTACGGTTTGAATAATTATAGAAAAAAGTTATAGTGAAAATGGTGAGATGACCTGTAAATAACATACCTTAGAAAGAACCATCAAAAGAATTTATCCTTCCTTGCATTTCGGCCTTCTTTTCTTCGCCTTCACTCAGAATTCCGATTTAGATACCCTTGGTTACCTAAGACACATATATATATTCAATATTCTCAAGTTTGATTCAAATTAGAGAGCCTTGCCTCTTATTTATACTCTCCAAGTAGCTTCCTTAAAAACATCTTCTAGGTCACTTGACCCACTTTCTTTATTTTAGGGTTGGGTCCACTTCTAATTTCTCCATTAAATTTATTATTGAAATAATTTATTTTGTATTCCCTTTGAATTATAATACACTCATCACTTCACTTTATTATTTACCTTTTAAAATCTCTTAAACCACTTTGATTACCTTGACCTTTTGGGGCTTCTAGATGACATATGAGGGTCCTCCAACTTCATAAGGCCATAACTCTCAAACC
>ML787639.1:181749-203650 GCA_009831015.1 Picea engelmannii | reverse complement strand
CATCAAACTATGGTATTCCATTTTTATATGAGTTGGTACTCTCCATGATCTACCTTTCAGTGGTTAAACTGATTTCTGAAGGAACCTTCTCTGATACCAATTGTTGGATTACTGAGAGGGGGGGTGAATTAGTAATAGCGTAATTATAATGATTTTTCTTCAAATGTTATATCAATGTAGAATTATTATCCAATAATGAGCAGTAAAAAATAAACAATCACACACATACACAGTACGCCAGTGTTTTATGTGGAAACCCAAATCGGGAGAAAACCACAAAATGTTTTTTCTTATATGTCTTGAAGAATTACATTCATTGGAAGCACCAACTTCCTTTGTTTTCCAGCCGCAACTAGAAGGAGGCTCCAACCCCCTATTTTCTCAGGATACAACCTGAGGGAAGATCCAACTCCTCAATTCTCTGACTACAACCAGAAGGAGGCTACAAACCCCAATTTTCTCCGGCTACAACCACCTGTCCTTGCCCTGTCCTGCCACCCTGAAGTAGAAGTAGAATGATGGAACCACTGTCACACTATCACTGTGAGATATAACATTGTAAACTTGTACCAATAAATATAAACCATGCATCAACCATGCATCAACCTATACC
Organism: Picea engelmannii; assembly: GCA_009831015.1. Taxonomy (NCBI): domain Eukaryota; kingdom Viridiplantae; phylum Streptophyta; class Pinopsida; order Pinales; family Pinaceae; genus Picea; species Picea engelmannii. The sequence continues at coordinate 203,037 of ML787639.1, read as the reverse complement.
TCAACATGTAATCAACCTGTACCATAAACAAGTGCATCAACCATGCACCAACCTGTAATCAACATGTACCATAAACAAGTGCATCAACCATGCACCAACCTGTACTATAAACAAGTGCATCCAACCATGTACCAAGTATGTTCCAATCATGTGTCAACTACTCATCAACTATGACTCATCAATATGTACCAACATCATCAACTATACACCTCATGTATCTGCACCAACTCATCAACTATTTGTCTCAACCATGTACTCAACATGTACCACAACCAAAATCCTTCATAAATTTCATCATCTAAATCTGATTTGTATCTCTATAATAGACGTGGTGTATATGATCACATTCCTATAAACCTTCCTTAACTTTAAAAACAAGAGACTAGCATTTTCATCAAACTTTTCTTTAGTCTCACATGCCTAGTTTTGGATTAGTCAACAACACTAACTTGAAGTAATCATAACTTTGAAAATGTAATGTATCAAGATATAAAACTGATAAAAAATCTTCTTCGGTGTGTTTTATGTAGCTCCTCCAAGTGTCACTACTTGGAACCTCTTAGAATAGGAGTTATAGCAAAAATGGCATACCTTGCTGAATTCTGGCTTATTCTAGAGAACTACATTGTAGAGTGTTCCCCGCACAAAATGTTTGATGAATTGATCTAAAACTATAGAAAAACATACTTTAGAAAGTCCCCTAACCAACACATTTGGTATTACTAAATTTGGATATTTTATGAGGAAGTTATGACCTTTTTACCCGAAACACCTGATTTTGACTAGTTTCAGGACTTGCCACAAACCCTATTTTCCACGGCGTGTAACTCCCAAAATACAATGACCAACAAGCTGAATTTGTTACCAAATATACTTGTATAATTTTTCTCACTTGAATATAAATTTTATGGTTTGAATAATTACAAAAAAAAGTTATAGTGAAAATGGTGAGATGACTTGTAAATAACATACCTTAGAAAGCACCATCAAAAGAATTTATCCTTCCTTGCATTTCAACCTTCTTTTCTTCACCTTCACTCAGAATTTTGATTTAGATATCCTTGGTTACCTAGGACACATATAGATATTCAATATTCTCAAGTTTGATTCAAATGAGAGAGCCTTGCCTCTTATTTATACTCTCCAAGTAGCTTCCTTAAAAACATCTTCTAGGTCACTTGGCCCACTTTCCTTAGTTTAGGGTTGGGCCCACTTCTAATTTCTCCATTAAATTTATTATTGAAATAATTTATTTTGTATTCACTTTGAATTATAATACACTCATCACTTCACTTTATTATTTTCCTTTTAAAATCTCTTAAACCACTTTGATTACTTTGACCTTTTGGGGCTTCTAGATGACATATGAGGGTCCCCCAACTTCGTAAGGCCATAACTCTCAAACCGTGAGGAGTTATGTGACGTTATACATACCACTAGAAATTTCATGACATGTGCTATCCATATAGAATAGTATTATCTAAAAATATATCATAACTCATACCGTTACCCATCAAACAAACTTGGGTCCATTACCCAAACTTGGGGTCTCCAACTTCTCATGGCCATAACTCTCTAACCGTGAGGAATTATGTGATGTTCCACATAGCACCGGAAATGACATGACAAACACTATCCATCTAGGATATTTTCCCTAACAAATTCACTTTCCTTCATCTCATTATTTCACAATTAAGCATGGGTTCTCTTACTCCACAAAGCGTCTTCCCGTGAGAGCTTTCACCATAAGGGGACCACTTTGGAGTTCATCCATATTTACTTCTTATCAACAATGACAAAACAATAATGAGTCATAATTACATCAAATAATATTGGGTCCATTACCCAAACCTTTGTGCTACGGGCCTTTCTTCAAGGGTTGACATTAATGACAACCAACCTTAATCAACAAGTATTTCTCCATGAGGTAATGAGTCTAGGTATCATGGTATGTGTCACTCTAATTATTGAAGAACATAAGTATGTTGCATTGAATTATCCTTCATTTCATAACGTTTGCCTTGAAATTATGATTTTTAACTTGTTCATACCTGGGAGGGTGACATAATTCTCTAGCAAGTTGATCCCCCTTTAGGATGAGTTGCCACTAGGTGGTTCTATGAAAAGTCATCATCCATTCCCTCCATACTTACCAGTTTCCATAATAATTCCTCTCATCTTCCCCCACCTTGGTTTGGGCATTGTGTTTTCCACACTAGGAAGGGTTGTACCTTTCCTTGTGGGAAGAAGGGGATAAAGGCCTAGATGGCAACGGTAGTTGGAAAGAGTTAAGAGCCAAATATGAAACCTTTGAGATGATTCACCTAGGGATTCTTGAGAAACAAATAGAAGGCTTCTCATTAAGAAAAGGGAACCCATAAGATAAACCAAAACTAAAGGTACTAGTTCGTGGATGGGAGGTCTCATCATGAGTCGACCTATTAGAACCATGGGAATGTAGCGGTATGACACTACCATCTATCTGGTCACCAAATGAGGGTAGTGGCTCTTTGTGGCATAACCAAGAGAAATGGGATCTCATCACGAGGCAACTTTCTCATCTTTATAAAATGCTTGTGGGTAATGTTTTCACCTCTGGTTAGCAAGCTAGGACAGTGTCCCCCATCTCTTCCCTTGAAGAGAAAAAAAGACCAAAAGAAATAAAACTAAGAAAAAAAGGCATTGAATGGGATAAGAAACAATGCCATCTATGATAAGGTGCATCTCGCCCTCTACAAAGGAACCCATAGGAAAAACCTACATTTCGCTATTATCACTACACCTTGTGCCCAAAAAATTCCCCTATGCCACTTCACACTCACTTACATGACCTAGATTGGTCATCACCTGGGAAACAACCCAAACTTAAGGAGGATTATCCCAATAGGACATCCTGAGACCCTCGCCAAACCTGACTTGTTAAATTGCATAACGTATTTGAACATTTGTCTAGGTAAAGGGGGGCTTGATGCACATGTTTGGGAAATTGATTATTAGATGTGATTGACATTGTTATGATCCATGTGACTTATGAACCCATGGAGGGAGTACTTTTTGTTGATGTGTGACTTTTCCCGATGGACAGGTACATATGGGGGAATGATTAGCTCAGACCTCGATGGGGCTCAAATCTCACAGATGTATGTTGTGACCCCACCAAGGAGAGAGAGAAACCAGAGGCTTGCACCAGGAAGAAAGAAGGATGTTGCATCAGGGACACTCTAAGAGACCTAGACCCAAGGGGTTATTGCCTATACATGTGGACGTTGAACTTTGAGAGCACATGGAATCATCATTATGACCCTGACATCATCCCGAGTTAGGGTTTTCACTTATGATGAAAGTTGTGTGCTAGTTGGCATGCGTGGAAGCATTTAGAGCCTTTAGAGGATAAACGTTCTGCATTTGAGTCCTAGTGTTCCACCCTAAGGGCCTAACGTCACCTTAGATGGGCATGACATCACCCTTGAAGATGAAATTAGGGTTTAATTAATGTCATTTATGTAAAAACTGAATTTTAAATGTAATTTGGCCATTTCGTCTTTTTTATGACCTAATTTTAATTAAAGTTCATTGATATTGTATAAATAAGGGAGAAAACTCTCATTTTTATGAACATTGACTCATCACACAACTGTGTGGTCTGAAATTTGGCCCTCTTTAAGGGTTATTGGTTGAACTAAGTGCTGCTCAATTTCTTGGAGGGGCAAATCTTGGTGTATTTTGGCTATTTTTCATTGTGGAGGATCTTAAACTAGGGTTTGGCTTGATTATTATTGGTGAAGTAAGAAAAAAATATGCAATTTTTTTATGTCATTGAATACTTGTGGTAAATTTTACTTGGTTCATGTTATAGATTATGAAATTGATTGCTTAAAACCGTAGGAGAGAAACATAAGTTGTTATATTTCTCCCTATCGTTTTCCACTTGTTTAATTTCCTTAAAAAGAACCTTGTTTTAGAAGTATCTACTAGAGCCCTAAATGATAGCACTCTAGTAGACCTACTCTAAATTTCCTATTGCTTATATTATTTCAAAATTGTATAAGGAAAGAGAAACCACTAGGGCCTAAGTCTTCTTACTTTCTAGCCGATTTTCTCTTAGGACTTGGATGCTTGATGCCTTGGGTTACAAACACCTCCTCCATCCATTCCATCTCCTTTGGCTAAGTACTATCATTTCTATTTTTCTCTAATATTTGTTGTTTCTATTGTTGACTCCATACACCATGAAAGGCACTAGTCCATTCACTATCGTGATTGATTGATCGAAATAACTCTCAAACTATCTTTCTTGAAATATTTACTAACTTCTACTAACCTTAGACTATACTAATCCACTAACAAAATTGTTGTTGTTGAAAAATATTGCTACAACAATCTTGTAGCAGAAAATTCATCTCCAAAAGTGACATTAAAACTTGATTAGACATTGCCAATTTTTCTTGTGATAAGTAGTTATCATTATGCCAATTCAAAGATATATTTTCTTGTCTTCTTCAAGAACTTTTAAGGAATAATTATTGTGGTTGTTGCAAAACACTTATTGTTGTTGTAAATAATTCATTTGCTACAATTTTATATCAGCTTAATTATGTTTTAGAAGTTCATGGTCCTGTGAAGAACTAACATCATCTGGTACCTTGAAATTGCACTATTTTCTATTTTGTTGTCTTTTTCTGGGCAGGTACACATTATTTACCCTTTTGCTTCATCTCTATAAAACACAAAGAGCTTCTGACTTGAGTGACCTGTGAGAGGGGGGACTTTCTTATATTTTTTACCTTACCCTTCTCAAACCCTCAGGTCACTAGCGATGTCTCCCTTGGGGTATTGTGACACAATTTAAATACAAAGGGGTTTCCTATTAAGGTGACAGTGATAGGTTACTCTCAATTACACCAATATTGCATCCACTTGTCTTGGGCTTTGGAAAAGTACAAATTGTGAGATAACAAGAACTAGATGTTGTTTTGAAAGCTACTCTAGCTAGATGGTGGGTTGCACATAAAGATGAGATGGAAGGCTGGTTGCAGTGTCGAAGACTAATGCAAGTGAGATTTGGTATCAATTTAGAGAATATTGTGCAAATTTAGACAGGAATAAATGAACCAAAAAATCATGTTGAGCAGTGCAGAACTATATGGAGTTTATTACCCAAGGAAGAATGGATGCACAAGCATGTACATCCACTAGATACAATTCTGAAGAATGGGTACCTAGAGATGGAAATGTGCAGAGAAACAACAAGCTAGGATGAGTTGGTTCAAAGGTTCAAGGTAGATTTTACTTTTAAACATGAATCTCCACTAATATATGCATTGTTATAGGTCATTTGAGCCGAGACTTCTTAGAAGAAGGTTCGATGGAGGTGGTACCAGTGTGTAGTGTTCACATAGTTTCTATGACTGTCCATGAATTACTAGAGTGCTACAATGTCGCGAATTAAGAACGGGATGAGGAAGATCCCAAGAATGTGTAGGTATCTAAAAATCAGGGGGAACACATAGTATAAGGGACCGATCTTGAATCTACTTTGTATACACAACCAATAAAGATGCGAAAATTAAACATTGGGATGACAGAGATTCCAAATTTTGCATAGATAGGAGATTATTGGAATGATAAAATGGCGGAGAATATTGTAGATCTATTGCACAAATATCATGATCTATTCCCAACTACATTCTCATAAATAAGGGGGGTAGTTGGGGAATTAGGAAAAGTGAAGATACCTTTAAAACCAGGTGCTAATCCAATGTGATAGAGACCTTAAAGGATAAATTTGAAGTATAAAGAGAAGGTGAAAGAAAATATAGGAAATTTTTTTGTAGCAGTGATCATTGAACTAGTGGTAGAATAAGAATGCATAAGTCAAATGGTAGTGAAAGATAAGAAAACATGAGGAATCAGGATTTGTGTAGATATGAGGAATTTGCATGATACATGTCTACCTGATCCATTCCCAACACCATTCACAGATGAGGTACTAGATAAGTAGGAGGGAAGGAGACTTATTCTTTCATGGATGGATTCTTCGGGTACCATCATATCAAGATTTCACATGAGGAAAGGTATAAGACTACTTTTGTGATAGAGTGGGGAAGTTATCAATACAGAGTGATGCCCTTTGGACTGAAGAATGCACCACCAGTTGTTTTGAGAGTTGTGGATGCATATTTTAAGGAATTTATTCATAAGTTTCTTGAAGTATGCTTAGAAGATTGTAATGTGTTTATTCTACTAAAATATCACATAGAAGTACTCAAGTTAATGTTGGATAGGTTTAAATAATGTCATATTCCACCGAATTTGAAGAAATGTGTTTTTTGTGCACCTTTTGGAATTTTGTTTGGCCCTGTGGTCTGCAAGCAAAGATTAATAGTGGATCCTTCCAAGATTGCAGTCATTCAGGATTTACATCCACCTACATCAATCAAACAGTTGAGGGAACCTTTGGGTCACACAAGGTATTACAGGAATTGCATCAATGGATATGCATAGATTACAACACCTATGGAGAAATTGCTGAAAAAGGAAGCAAAGTTCCAGTGGAACGAGGAATGTCAGAATGATTTGGACACCTTAAAGAAGAAATTAGTGACTGTGTTGATTTCAATTTTCCATATTGGAACAAGGAATTTCATGTTCATGTAGATGCGTAGTCCATATATTTTGGGTGCAATACTATATCAATCTGGGGAAGGAGACATAGATCACCAAATTGCTTTTGCAAGTAGGAAGTTTTCCATAGCAAAAAAAGATTACACCACTACATAACGAGAGGGATTTGAAATGACATTTTCACTGTAGAAGTTTACACATTATTTATTGGGTTCTCATTTTAATATGTATACATACCATTCTGCACTAAAATACTTAGTGAACAAGCCACTGTTTGGGGGGAGAATATGCAGGTGGTTACTCTTGTTTCAGGAATACAATTTTGAGGTTGTTGCGAAACCAAGGAAATTTAATGCAGGACCATATCATTTATTTTGCATACTATCAGGAGAAGATGCAGGGAACCTAGAAAACAACTTACCAGATGAATAACTATTTGTAGTCAAAATGGTGGATGACTACTTCATAGATATCATGCAGTTTCTATGTATAGGAATGGTCCCGTCAGACATGACAGTTGCAAAAAATAAATAATTAGTGGTTAAAGTAGCATACTATTAGTTGATTGCAGGGAACTTATACAATTTAGGTGAAGATGGAATATTCAAACGATGTGTTTTGGAGCATAAAATGCCTATGATACTCATAGAAGTTCATGAAGGGATTGTAGGAGGACACTATGCAGGTAAAGAAACTGCGTAAAATATTTCATGTGAAGAAATATAGCGGCCCACACTTCATAACGATTCTAAATAATATTGTCATGCATGCGATGTTTTCCAAAGGGAGGGAAATCCATCCAGAAGGGATGAGATATCTTTAAACCCATAGGTTTCATTAAAAGTGTCTGATAAATGGGAAATAGAATTGGTTGGACCAATCAACCCATCAATAGGAAAATAAAGATCTAGGTACATAATCATTGTAACAAAATATTTGACCAAATGGGAAGAAGAAACACCAATCACAGACTACATTGCGAATACTATTGCATGGTTTCTATTGGATATTGTAGTCACACAATTTGGATGTCCACGCATATTACTCAGTGATCAAGGAAAACACTTCCTGAATAAGAGAATTGCATAATTTCATGAAAAATTTTGAATTCATCATCATAAGAGTACTCTATAATATCCTCAGGCCAATGGGATAGTAGAAGCTTTTAATAAAATTCTGGATAATTCTTTTACAAAGATCTTCAATGTAGGGAGAGATGATTGGGACTTAAGGGTTCCTGCATTATTATGGGGATACAAGACTACAAGGAAAGCATTGACATGACAAACACCTTTTGGGTTGGTCTATGGGAAAAAAGTAGTGATGTCAATGGATTTTATTATGCTTATCCCGTGTGTTGCAGTGATTACTGATGTTTTGGACTCTAGCGCAATGGATGATATATTGCCATAGTCGGTACATCTTGAGAAAGATCAATTTGTTGTAGGCTTACATAAAGAAGTTCAGAAGGTAAGAGAGAAGGCATGCCATGATAGACACATTAAACAAAAAACATTTCAAGGGGGAGACTTATTATTACTTTACAACAGTAAGTTTATGCAACATCTAGGGAAGTTTCAAACGCATTAGTTAGGACCCTATGTAATTCATCATGTGATGGAGACAGGTGTCGCGTAGTTACAGAACTTGAATGGAGAATCCCTGAGAGGCATGGTAAATAGAAGTCGGTTGAAAATATGTAGAGATGGTCAACGATCTACGAATTAATATTATCTATGCAATAACACGTGTATCATAGTATTTGTACTATAGTAGGGAGGTAAAACACAGAAAAACAAATAAAAATTGGAAAAAAGAAGAAAAAAAATAAAAAGTCAGAAAACAAGAACTACAAAGATAAATACGATGGACTATCACAAAGAAAAAGGGAGTATCACACAAATAAAAAAATAAACACAAAGGTAGTTAAGTGTGTGCAAACACAAAGCACAATACGAGACCGCTAAGGGCATTAAAGCATGGAATGACAATTAAAAATCCATATATGATTAGATGTATTGGAGATGCATATTCATAAATAGAAGGTGTCTCCAAGGATCGCAATAGACTGGAATATCGAAGGAAAAATATGGAGGATTTGAAATTAATACCAAAGTAATAAAATTATTGATTGTAGATTTTGACGAGATTCGACAATTCTGTTGGGCTCCAAAGCAATTAAACAATTGTCAAAGAATTATAAAACTATAGAAGGGCCTCATAAGGAAGGTTATTTGCATTTGATAAGAGTTGTGAGCATACGATATGAACCATAGTTGAACCACAACTGAATGAGAACCGACATAGAACAATGACAAAGAAAAATAGCACCACTGAAATTTAGGGCACCAACAGCCGCAACATGCAAGCAAGAAAAAATACCATTGATTTTACCAGTGTTTGAGGAAAAACCTGGAGCTTCATCTTTGCAGCAAATATTTTATAGGGAATATATAAAACCAAGGAAAGACACCATGCCACAAGCTAGAGTAACCACAGATAGAAAATACCCATTGGTCATGCTGGAAATACCACCTGGTGTAATTGTCGAAGGGGACATGCTAGGAAAAATTGATAACTTGAAATTTGTAGACCAAAAAATAACAGATGAATAGAAGTTTCCCGAGTTGGCATGAGAGAAATAGTTTTTCACCAAAATAGTACAAGGGACAAAAGCAATCCTACTTGAACCACTTACTTGGGAGGCATGATTAGAGAGATCAAGAATACTTAATCTGTTGGAGATCCCACATTTTGTCCAAAGTCTAGAAATAAATGCTTGTGTAAAAGTGATACTAAGTTTCATACAAAGAGGAATGTTGTGGCTAGACCCACCAATATCCATGGATACACAATTAATTGAACATATCACAGTCTTGTTGAAAGTAGTAGAGGATATGACAACAATGTTCACAAACTAGGTAGGGGAGAAAGCACCATCATAATCTATGAAGGATAAGTTTTACACCTTCATAGGGAAGAGGGCACTGGATGTCACAAGAATAAGTGATGATGTTGTGCAATTTGTGATACAGGTATTGGCATGAAAATTACTAATGAAATTTCGTAAGGATGAAGTGTCAGCCGCAGTAATCGCAGCTGTGGAAAAATTTGCAAAGGGGGTCCAAATGAATTGGGCCACATTTTTGGTAAATCAATTTTTGATAGACTACATAGAATCCCAAGAGAAAGGAATGAAGTTTCATTATTCCTAGCTTCTCATCCTAATTGCACTAGTTGGATGGAAGGAACTTCGTGATTACCAATGTTTGATAACAACCAAAAGAGGTAATGCAATTGTGGGATATGAAAACCTATGGAATATGACAAACAAAAGGAGAAAAATAGATTATAATGTTACATTTTATGTCTATTTTGATACAATCAGGAACATAGTAATGTAGACATTGTGCATCACTACCCAGATGATAGATACTTACCAGGATATTATGCAATTTAAAGCAGGGGATGCACCATATGTACATCCAAGCCAAATGAGACTCTGCGTGCCAGTGGCTGCCAACCAGCTACAAATTGACATCATATGATGTATGCCTCATCGCCAATGACTGGGAGGATGACTTGAAAGTTCCATAGTAGAAAATAGAACACCTGGAAGAAGAATCAGAACAAGGAAAGGATGATGGAGAATGAGACAAAGGACATGGAAATGGGAAACACAATTGCATATGGAATACGTGAGGACCATTAGAAAGAGAAGCACAAAAAAAAGTTCCAAGAGCTGGGGTAAAATGAAAAAGACAAGGGAATGGTTCCAGTAGTACCTGTTTGAAAAAATATTAAGGCCCACAAAGGACCTCCTATTTGTAATCTAATGGACGATGAAATGTATAGAATCAACTACCAAGTACAAGATGTTGCAAGGGAGGCCATGGAAGAAGCAACATGGAAATAGGATGAACAACACCAGGAGGTGTAGGACCAGTTAATGTCAATATAACTACTATTGGAGATAATTTGGATAGCACAAAAGAAAGGCTTGAGTGAAGGATCGCCAATGAAATTGATTGGGGGAATAAGGACTACCAATCCATTCCTTTCAGAGTTAGCATCTGAGCACAAAGTGTTGGAGATCGAGTTAAATGTAGTCGAGTTCTCGATGCTAAAACTGCAAGAACAAATGAAAACACTAAGTCACTTGAACATATTGGTGTCACAAATTCCTATAGAAGTACTACACAACTTGCAGATAGGTATTATGCATGAGATAATGGCAAATGCTTCACGCAATGATAGCACGCAGAGAATTGATGAAAGTAACAGACGAGAGGGCTTGAGAAAGAATAAAGACTCTACCGCTTGTTGAGTGAATGACAACCATTTTAGCACAAATGTAGTCATACAATGAAATCGAAAAGATACGCGACCAACGTAAGATCTTCCAACAAAGTTTGGAACCACTGCAAGACAAAGAATTGAGGATAGGGGAATTAGCATCTATTCAAGGTAAAGTGAAGTAAGCAATGCACAAAATTGAGAAGAAACTTACAACCCTGGTTGTGTAGGGTGTAGAGTAGATTTTGGAAACATAGGAAGAATTGACAAAGGAAGTCACGACAGTAAAGGACACCTCCCAAAATTTCATGGAGACATGGAGGAGTGCGATGCAACAAGATTGACTGGCTCGGGATGAGCCACAAGTGAGTGTTGGGGGATTTTTGGACAAGAATTTTGCATACAATTTTGAGGAAAATCCCAAGTATAGAGGAGGTACACAACAATAGAAGAAAGAAGAGAAGGTAGGAGAAGAGTGCATAGTAAATTCACATTCAGGATCAAAGTGTGCAGTAAAAGTATAATTAGCATAGAATAAAGTAGGAGAATAAAAGAAAATAATAAATAAAGATAAGAAATCAGACGAAAGGGAAGGACAACAATTCGACATGAAAAAGTAGAGAGATGCACAAAAGTAGGAAGGCCATCAGTCAAGAAGGAAAAATAATCACTTAGATGCAAAACTAGGAAAAAGCATGGTCGAACAACGAGTCAACCTAAGTTGTAATGAGTCAAAATGATTTGTAATTGGGTTTTGGGGTTAAGAAAGTAGGGTTTTGAGCCCTAGAATCAATGTATAAATATCTAATGGGTCAGGTAGAATATGTTTTTTTCATTGTTAATGGTGGTTGACACCGAGTGAGGAATGTGAGAGAATAGAATGAGAATGAAAGAGTCTATGTATGATTCTTTAGGGAGAGGTTGTAGAGAGAGGCTTGCATTGCAGAGAGGCTAGGAAATATGGAGAGAGAGATAGCATGATATATCTATTGTAAGCACAGTGTGCAAGCCTAATAATATTACATAAAGAATAATGAAGAAGTGATTCATTGTGGACGTAGCCCAAATTTGGGAGAACCACGTTAATTACTATGTCTTCTTGCCTTTTTATGTGATTGATAATGAATTTTCTCTTTATGCAGGTTAGACTAGATCTGTTTATTATATGACCATTGTGCAGTAGTTATGAATGTTACAGTAAATGGTTTATGTTGCAATTTGTAGTATAATGGTACTATATAATTGAATTCACTATGTAACCAAGCAAGAAAAAAAATAGGATAATTCACACATAATAGATAAGTAAGAATGAAAGATATGATTTCCTCCCATCCCCTCACTACTACAAAAACTCATTTCCTATAGCCCCAATAGATGCCTCGGGTGAGACTTCACTTGCATGAAGGTGATGGAGAAATGACCACTATATGAAGGGTTTTTTGGGTATATAACTCGAACCTAGGGTCTTATAACCATGTTCCAATAAAAACAATGGAAAAAATTGAATGCTTGAAATAGGAGCAAGGCAGCTTTGTCCCAAAAGATGGATGGATTCAATAGAGAAGTAGACCAATAATTGTGGACATTCAACCTGGATGGGAAGAATGAATACCAAGTGACTTGAGTGGTGTTTTATCTCCTTTTGTATGGGAAATTGGATGAGGCAAAGCATACCTTGCTGACTAGTGGATGATTGTACGATGACTCATAGATATAGTGGAGGTCATTGGTTGGAGTTGGCATAAATATTTGTGCGAATGTGCTCAAGGTATGGAAGTTATTTGAGGTGAATCATTCTACTTGGAGCACTTTGGACATTTTTTGGGGACGATTGAGGAGTGTAGGCATGTTGGTCACAATCATAGCAAGTGTTGAGTTGTGTTGAGGTAACTTTATTAAAGGAGGTGAGTTGGGGACTTTCCTTCATTTGGAGGATTGTGCAGATAGATAGATTGGAGCATGAAGATTTTACTTTTGGCATGGGAATTTGTTGTAAGGGTTACTTGACTATGTCGACTAGACCCAACTTTCAACTAAGAGTTAGTCGATCGACTATCGAAGTTGAAAGTATAAGTCGATCAATAATTTTGTTAACCGACCGACCCAGGAAGTTATGTAGTTACAACTACCTGGTAACTAAATATGTAGGTATAAATAGACAAGTATGTATAAAAAAGAAGAGATTGTGTTGTATTGAGTGATCTATCTAATAAAGAGTTTGCTTTTGGATTCCACTACTTTTTGTATGTCTTTGTCTATATGTATGTATATGTGAATATATTCTTGCTTATGTATTGAACTACTGGTAACACTCCCTTACTTTTCCCTAGATTACAACAATGGTTCAGTTTCCAGTAGTTCTGAACCTGGGCATGCATATTTTCACATAGATGATAAATCTACAATTTATACGTGAATGGTGGGAGTGAAAAATAAAAAATTACATTAAGAACTATGCAAGAAGAAACAACCTAACACTAGCATAAGCACGTTCACAATTTTTCTTGGAGACCCATGGAAGATTTCTAGAAACTATCTAGGAAGCCTTGCTCGAGTACATCAACAAATATGGTAATGTGTAATTTGACGCCTAACAAAAAATTAACCCTAAATCTTAGAAATGGGGGTCGAATGAATCTGCATGAGTGGGCTGAAAGAATCGTCAAAGATTACATAATAGAACAAGATATTTAGGATTGAAAATCCCTCGATACAATAAAAGACAAATTCTACATATATATACACGATGGATTCCTATGCACAATTCTGAGACTTCTTCATAAAAAATTTCTCGACAAAGTCATAGGAGAAATTGTGTAATTCTGACCTTGACTTGGTACACCACCAAAAAATAGCCACAAGGAAGAGAGAGATGAAAAATGGGATGAATTTCTATAAGAAAAGTGAAAATATACAAAATAAGTGTGGGACTTCATCTTGAGTAAATAAACATGGCCATCTTCACCTACTCCGAGTAAGTCGCGACAGCATTCTAGGGTCCGATAATCGATGGGATGCCATAAGAAAAGAGAATACTAGTGTTTGATTGACTAAATCATAAATTTCTTCGAGAGGGAAAACAATTTACAAACAAGCATCCAACTTCCCAAAATTGGAGCGAGACAGGAGACACAATAAAAGAGAGGATATTTGTAACATGTGGACCAACCAAAAGTTGAATAGAAAAATGGTTGGAGGACGTCATCCTAATAGAGCATGTGAGTAGTTTGAATCTGAAATAAATCGACCAGAGATGGAAATAACAATTCACAATGATCCTTGACAAAAGTAATGAAGCACAGTTGATAGAGGCTTGCATTGGCACCCATCAACTCGAAAACCAAACTGAAAGCATGGATTATGAAAATTCAATACTAGTGATATGCTCTCCTCCTATTCAAGCAACCAACCCTCGAATTAGAGAATTCCTTCAACATAGACTTTAGATCAATGAATAGTCTTCAATATTATGGTATAGAATCGACAAGCATGGAAACTTATGCGAAACATTGATTATCAAGATAGAAAGAAATGAAACCGATACAATTCTCATTCACATCAAGGATCTCATGGAGTCGTCCCCTCTGCCAAATCTTATATCAAGAGAAAAAAAATTAATATATTATAGTTGTGAACTGACACGTCTGATAGAATGATGTCTCATTGAATATAAATACCAAATTTTTCAGACTAAAGACATAACTTATCAATAAAGCATGAATCAATTACTCCTCGAATAAAATCTGTTTGAAGAATGACTGACAGAAAATTTAATAGAGGAAAAACCAAATAAGAATATGACATCCCAATTGAAAAGCATGATAAGCCAAGGATAACAAAAATATAGAGTTATTAAAGCAACCATGGGACTCAATAATATTCCCCTTTATAAAGGAGATGAAGACCCAAGAAGACATTGGGTTGTATGAGAAAAATTATGGGATGCAACAGACATATCAGATGAAGATAAGAAGAAGGTGCAATTCGGTGTTGCTCTTTGACACCGTGCTCTAACACGGTTCATGAATTTCACAGAAAATTAAATTCGATCAAAATAAAAAATAAAGGGCAATTTCTTATCAATTTTCAAGGTCCAAGATGTGACACACTTTTCCACACAAAAGATGAAAGAAATAAATCAACAACAGGCGATTCGGTCTGCAAATATGAAAAAATATTCAAAGATATACTTAGCCAAATACCATCGACAATTTATCAAAGTATACTAGTACAATGGTACGTAACTGGATTTCTACAACAAATCAAACCTCTATTACGAGTTTATGAGATAACCTCATGTGAAGATGCATTATAGAAAGCGCAATGCATTGAGTTGAATGATGATATCCCATTGACCTCCTCATCGACACAAAGTCTAGAAGAAAAAATAGAACATCTACAACAAACCATTGAAAATATATCCTTGAGAAGAAGCGAGGTTTGTTCTACCACATGTTGTGAAGATGGTCATAAAAAATATACTTGCAATCTTAATGATCAAGTACCAAGAGAAGAGGATGCATGACAAGTGCAAGAGGAAAAATATTGTAACATATTAAAAACTTTGATCGACCATACTATACAAGATAACCTGCAAAACTTGAAAAATACCAAGTGCTGCCATATTTGTGAAATGCACAACCATAGAACATCTGAGTGTCGTCTAAACACACAAAATAAAAATTTAAATACAATCTATCACGCTGAAGCAACCGCTAATAATAACGACTACATGAGAAGAATTGATTATTATGGTCGAGGTCATGATCGAGGTGGTCGAGGTCGAGATGGATTCCAAGGTCGAGGTAGACCTTACTGCTACAATTGTTGGAAATAAGACCACTTTAGCCTCAACTTCCCAATAATATATCAAGTTAGTTTGAAATTTTGTAACATTTGTGGCATTGGAGATCATTCATTAGAAGACTTTTGAATAGTACTTGATAAAGCCATGACCAAAAATAACGTAAACCTCGTACATGCAGTATCCAAAGAAGTGTTAAATTCAAATAACTTGCATGTCTTCACTATATCATGTGCAAGACGGGATAATATCCCCTTACATGATTGACATACATGGAATCCTAGTCATTTTCCAAACCGAGATAAAGAAGAACAAATTATGAGGGAACCGCTAAAATTATTCAGAAATTATAACCAAGACCAACCAAATAGAGGAAGACAAAATGAAGACATTGTACAAGAATTATTACATCTCTTACAAGAAAAGAATTAATTCGTTCTATTTCTAGATACTATTAATATACTAAGAGATTATAAAGAAGGAAAAATACCATCTAATGAATTCAAACAAATCTCCTATAAGAACAAATATTTTGACCCACAAGTCAACTATGAAATTCACAGGGTGTTTATTAACTAGGAATTCGTCGACTTTGGATCACAAGTCAATATCTTAACTCAATATACATAGATACGGTTGGGTCAACCTTCCTTAGCACCAACACTAAATTGCCTAAAGCTAGTGGATCAAATATTAATAGAGCCTGTTATCCCCCACTTTTAGGGGTAACTAGGAGATCATGTCTCGAGTCCCATAGGTCCTAGACATGGAGTACCGAGGGTAGGATTGACTTTAGCATGGCGCTAGATGGACCACCTTTTATTTCTTCCAGCATCTTTGTATTGTCAGCAGTAGCAACATCCATCACCATTGGCTTGGTCCCGTGTCAGAGATGGTTCTTGCTCCATGAGGTAATTAGAATAGGTATCATGGTATGTGTCACTTTGATCATCAAGAACATTGAATGTATGCATATGGTTCCTTTTATTTCTAACAACTGCTTGGATCTTACACTTACCCACTTGACCATGTTTGAGGGATTGATAGGGTGCCCTAGCAAGCCTGTGTCTGTAGGTTTTGGTTTTCCACTGGGGGGGATTTCTGAAAAGCCATCGTCCGCTCCCATCACAACACCACTTTTTCATCTTGTTTCCCACTAAATTATCCCATTCCACTTGTCTGGGCTTGGGGTTGACCTATTTTCAGGACTGCACCTTATCTCATGGGAAGAAGGGGCTAAAGGCCCAGAAGGTAAAAACAAGTTGGTAAAAGATAAAAGCCTAAAAATAAAACCTTGAGATTCTTAGCCTAGGGATCCCGGAGAAAGAAATAAAAATCTTCTCAATAGGAAACAAGAGGGACCCGAAAAGGGTAATAAAACAAGGCCTAACCAGTGGATAGGGGGTCTCATCAAAAGCCATCCTATTAGGTCCATTGGTACCTAGCAGTATGACATTGCCACCAGCTGGTTACCATGCCAGGGAAGTGACTCTTGGTTGCATGGCCAAGGGAAAGGGGATTTCATCACGAGCCAGCCTTCTCATTTCTATGAAAGTACTTGTGGGTAGCATTGTCACCACTGGTGACCACACCAGGGTAGTGTCCCTTGATTATCTCTTGAACAAAAAAATCAATAAAGAATGAAGGAATAAAAAGAATAAAGAATAAAAGGCAAGAATGGTCTTGGAAAAAATGCATCCAGGACAGGTACAACTCGCCTTCTACAAAGGCACCCATAGGTAACATCTTGCATCCTTGATCTTCATTGCACCCAGATGCTTGGACATCCCCTGACCACATCACCCACTTACATGGTTTGGATGAGGTCTCTTCAGGGAACTTTCCTTTTCCAGTGGACACCATCCCAATAGGATGTCCTATCCTTTTCTTCAGACTTGTATTGTAGGCTTGTGTAATATCTTTGATCTTTTGACTGATGCATTAGGGATTTTATGAACATGTTTAATAATATTGATGATGATATGTGATTCACATTGCTATGATCCCTATGACTGATGATCCCATGGAGGGCATAACTTTTGATGTGC
This sequence comes from Picea engelmannii, assembly GCA_009831015.1. Lineage (NCBI taxonomy): Eukaryota > Viridiplantae > Streptophyta > Pinopsida > Pinales > Pinaceae > Picea > Picea engelmannii. Next base: position 185,265 of record ML787639.1, on the reverse strand, counting down.
AGGACCATGCATGACGAACATGTACCATTTGGACCAGTACACATGGGGAGATGATCAGTTCATACCTCCATGGGGATGAACATCCCATCAGATGGATGTTGAGACCCCATCAGGGGGCAGATATAGTAAAAATATGGATTAGGGGCTTTGCACCAGAGAAGAAGAGGGCGTTCCACTAGAGGCACCCCGACAGAGCTTGACCTAGGGGGACTGGCCCTTTTTCAATGGAATGTTGGCCTTGGAAGGCCTAGGACGTCACCCATCATGACCATGACATCATCTAGCATTATGGATGTTTTGGGAGGCAGACTGGGCAGTATTGGCACATGTGACAGGTTGGAGAAGCCCAAGGAGGGCTAACATTTTGCTCCAAGATGCTCCATTTTCCCTAGAAGGGGCTTCTTATCTCTTTTCATCTTGATTAGGGTTTTAATTTGACAATTTAATGTAAAAACAATATGATTTAGTATTTTGGCCTTGTCGGCCTTTTACATGACCTAAAATGTAAATCTAAGTCATGGTACTGTATAAATGAAGGATTTTTACCTTCATTTTTTCATCACAACTTACTCACTTATTAGTGAGGTCTGAAATTTTCACCCTCACTTGGGTTATTGGTTGATTTAGTGATGTGCACTTGTTGAAGGAAGACTATTTTGGTATGTTTTGGCATTTCTCTTGAAGGAAGGTGTTACAACTAGGGTTTGCATTGATATTTCTTGGTGAATTGTAAGTATTTTTCTGCAAAACTTCTTGAATGAATGGTTTTAGTTTAATTTCTTGTGTGTATTTATAATTTTGTTGAAAAAAACCGTAGGTGACAAGCACATAAGTAGGTCCTTGTCTCATGTCCCCTGATAGGGAATTTTTCAGCCATTGATAGAGAAGAGAGATCCTAGTCGTAGCTACACCCTCTTTTTCTCTTCATTTATTGCTAGCCATAGTATCTAGAGGCCAAGAAGAGAGAGACATCTTAAGCCTAGGTCTACTACACTTAGGGCCATTTTTCTCTAGGGTTTGTTGAAAGGCCTTGCTGTAGCAAAAACTTGCTTCATCAAACCCTCTAGTTTTGGTTTTATGCTTCATTGCTTAGCTATCCATTTTTCCAATTGACCTAAGGAAGGAGGAGAGAGCACGAGGCCTTTCCATAGAAACACCAGAGTGATCCTCTCTCCCCTAGGGTTTTGATTTTGAGGCCTTTCTTTAGCAACACCACAAGACTTCCCCCTCTAGTCCTTAGTTGTTTTGACCTTTGTCTCCTTCAACTCTTACATCCTTCACTATTAACTCCATTTAACCCTAAGGCACTGATCCTAAGACCTCATGCATTGAAGTGGACTTGATCTAAACACTCTCAAAACCTTGAATTGAAACCCTAAATTCACTAACCCTAGCCTAAAATAACTTACTAACCCTAAGTGTTGTTGTCATCTTTATCTATTTACATCATTGGTGCAACAAACGTTTTGTTTTATGAGCCATTGAATGGTAATTTAGGCATAAATTGAATGAAGTGTTGATCTTTTACTTTGAATTCCATATCATTCCAATACTTATTGGTGAAGTGACAATTTTCATTGCTATTTATAAACATTGACTTCGTCAATATTTATTGTTAAATTGCTTATATGTTTATCAGATAGTCATTTATTTATATGAAGTGCTAACCCATTAAAATAACTTGCATATATCAATTTTTTGTTGCTTTGTTCCAGGAAGGTATATATTTGGGGGTTTTACTTCATTATTGGTTGTTTAGCCAGGACTATCTGATTGGTGGTGACTTGTGAGGGAGAAAACTTATCCTTGTCTTATTATTCTCTTGCCTCCTCAAAACCCCAGGTCACCAAGGACGTCTCCCCTAGGCCTAGCCTCCCTAAAGAGAAATAAACATCCCATTATGGTGACATTGGGTGGGATTGGTTCCTGTTACACCAATTTGACTCTCTATCTTATAGCCTTTTTATCTTTGCTACAAATTGTGCGATAACAGAGCCTATTGGTATACTCAAAAACATTGGAACTTATATTATGGGTATACCAACATCATTCAACTTCAAAGTAATAGAATTAGTGGAGGGAATTCCAACATATGCATCACTTACTAGTTGGCCATGGGGACGACAAATGAAATAAAATATCTCCTTTGCAAAAGACAAAATCAAGTTAAAAGGGAATCAAAGAAAAGTAATAATTCCATTTGGATCATAATGAAGAGAAACCTTGGAGTGAGTCATTGGATGAAGATCATGAAGTGTGATTCCTATACCAAATAATCAATGAACAAAGGTATTATGTCAAACCAAATGTGCAAGGAGAAATATCAACAGAATCTTCCCTGTTGGTTGAACACAATTCCAACTCAACTCTATACAATTGGAAGATTGAAAATTATGAGCACACTCAAAATATTGTTGGACCATTGAATCCATTCCAATTAAATGTTCCAGAACCTACTACTCAATTCAAGCAATACCTATAGTGTATGAAAATAGACTATGAAAAAATCCTACACTTATTTCGACCGAAAAACACAATGAAATCATTGTTGCGTTACAATGAACGAAATGTTTCATCGACGCATGTCGAGGAAGTTTCTAAATACATAAGAGAACACGGAAGAACTCAAATATTGGTAGAATGATTTACAAGCCAATCCACAAGATGGTGGGAAACAAATTCCCCAAGACTACAAATAAGGAAAATGGTTTCCACTTACTTAGTAGAACATTTTGGAGAAAAGAAAGTATTCAAAGCAACCAACATCCCTATCTTCAAGGTTGGGTATGACCTAGTCGAGCATATCCATAGTTGTGAGAATGAATGGCGTATAATATGATATAGAAATGAAAGGGTATGGTCTCACATGTTCCCAAACACACTTTGCAACCACATGTGGCAGCCACTCATTGGATAACCTATGCCACATGTCATTAAATAACTATACCAATTATCTGCCACTTGTTAACCTACCTTCATCCACTTGGAGGTACAACTGCCAAATCTAATATTGCCATATCACTTGTATGATGCCACATGTCACCCTGGAGCTTCCACTTTTCAACCTGTGAGCCTTCCATGTGTCTCTCTCTAAGCTTACCCCGTGTCTCTTCAGGGTTGACATTTTCCCTAGTTGACATGAACTTTGACCAACCATAACTTTTGCATACATACTCCATTTGAATTTTCATTTGTGGTGTTGGAAAGATGATGGAGAGCTCTTCATAAGGATATAATTTTATCAAACTTTTGAGATGATCAAATTTTGATCTTTTCTTACCCTTTCTGGATCCCTGTGAGAATTCTAGATCCCCCTGGATCTCTATGAGCATTCCTGGATCCTCCTGGATCATTGGTAGTTCTGATGTTGTAAATATTTTTCAATAACAAAGAATTAGTCAGGTGTTAGTCATGGTTTTTGTTTCCCACACTATATGTATGTTTTTCTTTTGTTTATTCCACAATTCTCTTGGTTTCTCATGGATGTATACTTGTATATGACTAAGTGTGTAAGGT
>ML787639.1:139633-181347 GCA_009831015.1 Picea engelmannii | reverse complement strand
AATTAGATATAACAAATGTAAGATGACTTCTTAGAAGGTTCTACTTCTAGAATATTCATCCTCTAGAATAATCTTAGGTGATGGTAGTACTATATAAAGGGGTTCAATAAATGTAATGGAATATAAAGAGAATTATTGTATTTGGAGCAGTAGCTCAATAGGAGGATACCCCCTCGAAGAGGCAAGTGAACAGGAGAGGATCCCTTCCATAATATGATCCATTGTACGATGTTGCCCTACCTCAAGGGTTTTGATAGTAATAAAGAATATTTTGCATATTATTCTTATATATGTGTTGTGGTGATTTTGTATTTAGTCTTTGGTTCTTAACAAGTGGTATCAGAGCACTTTCCTTGGCAGACATCGTGGGAAGATATTTTCTAATTTTTACAAAAAAAAAAATCGAAGAAGAAAAAAGAGGGACAGGAAATTCCAGAAAATTTGGTATATTTATGTGAAAAATTTTCAAAAATAGGTTGTTTATCTGAGTTCCTCCCAGAAAAAAAGACAATTTAAAAAAAAAATCGTCTGAAACGGAGTTCGGGAAGTCAAGATATTGAAGTTTTAAAATCTGCAATTTTTCAGGGTTATTTCCGCGAATGGCGGCACAATTGTTTTATTTCTGTACAATTTGGAGGCCAAATTTGACTTAAAAAATTACATTTCTGAGTTCCTCTCACAGTTTCACCCAATTTCAAAAATACAATCAGCCAAAACGGAGTCCAGGAAGTGAAGTTATGAGCATTTTAAATTCAACAATTTTTCAGGGTTTTCCTGGAAAAAGCCACGATTTTCTGTCGTAACTTATTGTTCTATTTTTTGGGTTTTTTCATGACAGATATGGGAACAAAGATTTCATAGGGTGATTAGATGGCTATTTCCCCTCAAACCCTGAAAAAAATTCTACAAATTACTGAAGCATTCAAATCCCAATTGTATGACACATTGGATGTCAAATTGGATGGCCTCACAAACTACCTCAGTGATAGTTTTCGTAATATTCAAGATTCATTGGATAACATGTAGGAGAGATTTCTTATGGCAGACCTCATGGATGAATATAATCAAGAAATATATGTTTGGTATGATTTTGAGGCCGATTTCAATGATTGGTATATGGATAGTTGTCATTTCTGAGATGACAACCACTTCCATATTTTATTTGATGACTCTACTCCGCCTTCTGTAGAGAACATCATTGTCCCACATCAGGAGCTATTTACCAGCATCTAGCCTGCATGTTCTACAATGGTATTGTTCCTTCCAGATTCATTTTTGATCATCTCCCACTATGTGGATGGATATTCTTATTTAGATCCACATGATAGGTGTCAGTATTGAGAGCATCATTTTCAGTTGGTTATTGAGTGTTGATATCTTCCATGTGGGGTTCACATGAGAAATTGGACATGGGACCCTAGTTTACAATGGTGGTTGGACTACTTCATCATGGTGGCTTCCATTTCTCAATGGGACCTTGGTTTTGTAGTCTACTTCAACACTATGGTCCTCACTATTCCATGGGACCCTGGTATATGGTCGTACATCAAGCGTTGAGGACAATGCTTTCATATGGGGGATGGAATGTAAGGTAGATATAGAGGTAGTGGGGGGGACCAGAGGGCCCATAGTGATAATAGTGGAGGCCATCCAATGTAAGGTGGACTAGGTCCACTATATTATTAAATAAGGCCAACTATGATAGTTAGATATAATAAATGGGTAGTTAGATATAATAAATGTAATATGACTTCTTATAAGGTTCTACTTCTAGAAGATTCCTCATATAGAATGTTCCTCTCACAATTTCACCCAATTTCAAAAAAAAATCTATCGAAATGGAGTCCGGGAAGTGAAGTTGTGATCATTTTAAATTCAACAGTTTTTCAAGGTTTTCTCGGAAAATGCCATGATTTTTTGCAGTAAGTTATTGTTCTATTTTTTGAGTTTTTTCGTGACGGCTATAGGACCAAAGAGTTCATAGGGTGACCAGATGGCTATTTCCTCTCAAAGAAATTCTTGAATCCTTCAAAGCCCAATTGTGTGGCACATTGCATGACGGATTGGATGACCTTGTAGATGGCCTCAATCATAGTTTTCGTAGTATTCAAGATTCATTAGATAGCATGCAGGAGAGATTTCTTATGGAGGACATCATGGATGAATATGATCAAGAAATATATTCTTGGTATGATTTTGAGGCCGATTGCGATGATTGGTAAATGGATAGTTGTCATTTATGGGATGCCAACCACTTTCATATTTTATTTGATAACTCTAATCCACTTTATGTAGTGAGTATCAATGTGACAAATCGGGAGCCAATGGTCATTACCAGTGTCCATCCTGCATATTCTATAGTGATATTATTCCTTCCATATTTTGCTTTGACCATTTTCCACTATGTGGATGGATCTTCTTATTTGGATCCACATGACAGGTGTCAGTCTTTGGAGCATCATTTTCAATTGGTTATATAGTGTCGATATCTTCCATGTGTGGTTCACATGAGAAATTGGACATGGGACCCTAGTCTATAATGGCAGTTGGACTACTTCAACATGGTGGCTTCTATTTCCCAATGGGACCATGGCTCTCTAGTCTACTTCAGCATTGTGGCCCACACTTATCCATGGAACCCTGATATATGGTTGTACATGAAGTGTTGAGGACAACGCTTTCATAAGGGGGATGGAATGTAAGGTAGCTAGAGAGGTAGTAGAGGGGGGGGCAACAAAAGGATCATAGTGATAATAGTGGAGGCCATTCAATGTAAGATGGAATAGGTCCAATATATTATTAAATAAGGACCACTATGGTAGTTAGATATAATAAATGGGTAATTAGATATAATAAATGTAAGAGGACTTCTTAGAAGGTTTTACTTCTAGAAGATTCCTCCTCTAGAATGTTCTTAGGTGATGGTAGTACTATATAAAGGGGTTCAATAAATGTAATGAGATATGAAGAGAAATGTTGTATTGTGAGTTGTAGCTCAATAGGAGGATTCCCCCTCGAAGAGACAAGTGAACAGGAGAGGAACCTTTCCATAATAGGATCCATTGTATGGTGTTGCTCTACCTCAAGGATTTTCTCTATTTCTTGTGTTCATGTTATGGTGAATGGTTGATGGTAGTACTATATAAAGGGGTTCAATAAATGTAATGAGATATGAAGAGAAATGTTGTATTGCGAGTTGTAGCTCAATAGGAGGATTCCCCCTCAAAGAGACAAGTGAACAGGAGAGGATCCCTTCCATAATAGGATCCATTGTATGGTGTTTCTCTACCTCAAGAATTTTCTCTATTTCTTGTGTTCATGTTATGGTGAATGGTTTATGGTTTGTTCTTGGTCTTATTGAAGTATATTTGCAGATCTGGTATAGGTACTTAACAAAGTGTATAAGAGTTACACTAGAGTAGGAGTGTGACCCACCAGTATCCTAAAATTGAGTATGGGTATGCTCTGGGCGAAGATGCATAGTTCATATGAAGTAACCTTGGTGTGCCATGCAGCCAAGAGAGAAATTTCACAATGTTGCATACCCTCAAGAGGTGCATGGTTGCACAACGCACTATGGAGATGTGGAAATATTAGAAATAGAATATTGACATCTATCAATTAATCACATATCTATTAAAACTATTGGAGAGAATGCTTCCATTAATGTCATAACATTTGGTTGTTATTTGTTGAGATATTTTCTCAAACAACACCACCTAAATTAGGAAATGGTTAGATCTAAATGACTCTATATAATAGAGTTATAACTATTTGTAAGGGTGCGTTTTTAATAATATAAGAGAATAGTTATGTTTCTTTGATGATATGACTAACCTCCCAATTTCTAAATTGGTATTATGGGTTTAACTCCCTCATGGGAGGGCTCGGGAATACGAATGAGATGTAATCTATTGTAAAAGAGTATATAGATTTTAATTTGAGTGTTTTTTGTGAGGTGATTAGATTAGTGTGTGAAAATATATTATGAGTGTTGTGGCAATAATATTTCTACACATAAATTTTGTAGAGCATTTTGAAGGAAACCTGTGCAGAAACAACCTTTCATTGAAAATATAAATAGGAGAAGGGCCAGTAGAGAAATAAATATCATATTGTGGGTCATTTCCCACTCACACTAGTGGAATAACTGGCATATAGGACTATATAATGTCTGAATTCGGGACTAATTAGAGACCTCCTCCCCTCTTTGACATCTAGTGAACCCAACATACTAGACAGGGACTTGATTTTTTATGGTCGACATCCTTCCTTTCATGGTGGTCCAACCATGGCGACAATAAGTCAGCTTCTTGGCCTAATGAATCCATTTTCGATGTTGAGAAATTAAGTCAAGTTGGAATTATTGATTGTGTGCTTTCATTGATGGAAATATGAGTCAAACATGTACAATAAACAGAGAAAAAGGAAGATCACAGTGGGGCAGAGGTAGATCACCTTGGGTTAGAAGAAATTTGTGACCATTGTTGATCACTATAGGATCAACATCGATCATATGTTCCTAAAGCTAAAGAGGGGTAGCATGCAAAGAATCCACATAAAGAATGAGTAAAAAAGAACAAGTAATTAAGAGCTCGGGAGGGTTAACAACTAAAGATCAATGCATAAAAGAATGCACAAACGTTAATCGAAGCTAAGAAGAGATGGTGCATTTGAAGTAACACAAGAGATAGAGTTCTGCAAGTGAAGAAATCATTTTTTAAATGATCGAGTTATAGGAGTTGTTCATTTTAGTTCGGTAAAATCTAGGATCATTAGATTAAGTTAAAGTTAGAGACTGGCAAGGATTAAATCTCAACCATCAGATATGGAGTAGTAGCATTATGAACCATTGGATCAAGCCAAAATCATAGATCAAGAGAGGAAGAACAAGGAAATCTCTTCAAGCATTGATCTAGAATAAATTTTGAACTGACAAATCACACTAAAATAAATAAGGTGGTCAGCTTTGGCGTTGACCACTCTGGCGAAAAGGAGTCTAAAACAAGTAATTTTACCCGAAGGTCAAAGCCCTCAAGTCGCGAACTCTCATAAACTGTCAGATCATAGGAAGAACAAGAAATATCCTCAAACATTGATTTGGATTGAAAATATTGAAATCGTTAGATTTCACTTAGGAAGAAGGTGGTCAACTCCAGTTTTGACCTACTCCGACAATAAGCAGCTCATATAAACCAACAAATATCGAACCCTAGAGTTATGAAATAAACAAAAGTCATTGATCAAGACAAGAAAAGATCTATGGTGATAGATCTATTCGACACTTTGGAACTGATCAAAGGATGGTATAAAAGTGACAAAAATCTTGAAGCCATGAAGTACTAAATCCACGAAGTGTAAAACCATGATCCATGAGAGAGACACGTGTTCCAATAAAATGGTGACAAGTTTGAGGGTCTAGTTGGCACTTTAGGTATACAAAAGTAACAAATCAAGGTGACATGTGGAAACCACTCAGCTAGTGCCACGTCAAAAGTGATGCTAGTAAGCCACATCACTCTGGGACTACATCCTCCAGGGATATGCAACATATCCTAAGATAAAATATATGAAGCACCAAAGGCCGAAGTCATGAATTAACATTTGGTCATTGATCTAATATCCTACAAAATATTTATTAATTGTCCGATCAAGTACAATGTAAGGATAGAGTAAGCGTAAATCATGAAGTAACACTAACCGTTGATCTACTTTGGGAGTGTTCTCGATCGTTGATCAAGAATAGTGGAAGGATAATATAAGAGGAGGTGTTAATCGATAAAAGGTAGTCACCACAACTTTACGACTTATTCAGTAGGTAAATACTCTGTAGAGATTGAACTATTTCAGAGTTTGACTAGCCCGAAGTCTTGGATTCATGAATAGTCAAATAACAAGAGAGCGGGAGCTCTATTGTGCCTAAGTATACGGTCCTAGCTCTTGGATATGTGAATGTTATCAAGTAGGGAGTGTTGATATGCACTTCAACAAAATGTACTCTGAGAGGATTAAATGACTGGAAAGGCCAGAAGTCTCGAAGGACGAAGTACTGGAGAACCTAGTTCCATCATCGGTCATGTGATAACATAAAGAAGCTAAAGGGGATAGAAGTAAATAATCCCTTGGATGCTTGAATACAGTCCCATGTAGAAGAATAGGGGTGGAAGAAGAAATTTCTAAGAACAATGCTTAATAAAAAATCTCGTGGTTTTGAGCCCATGGTATTTGAAAATTGGATTGAAGGAAGTTCCTCATACAAAATTCATTTATGTAAATAGATTAAATCCTGTAGAGTAATTTGACATAGATTAACACCATAACAATATAGAGAGAAGGTCAAATATAATCTGTTGGAAAAATTAGGAATGCAACAGAAGCATGGGAATGAATCGACTCATGTAGATGAAATTCAAATCAATATTAATCTTCTAATTAAGGGGAAGATTATCTATGTTAAATTAAATAAAGAGATGCAATGGTTCATGTCAAAAGACATAATGGATCAATCGTATACCTATTGAAATACTATATAAACCAGAAGTAGTGGTGAATATTAGTGTGTCTTGGTGGATTGGATGGAAGTTCATTCTATCAGATTGGTGCATGTTTACTCTAATGACTCAAATTGAAGAAGCTAATAAAAATGAAGAAGCACATAATATCCAATTAAATAGAAAGAAATAATCATTCGACAGGTTGGAATTGGAAGCCATCAACCTCAAAAGGATTCAGATAAAAAACAAGGAATATACAAAATGATTGAAGAATGAATTTGTTGATATGATCCAAAAAGGATCTAGAGAATACTAAGGATAGCTCCGAATGTGTATAAGCAACCCAAGATGCTCAAAATGGCCTCAATAGACAAAGAAAAGGAAAAAAATTAAAGTTCTCAAAACTCAGTGAAAATGACATCATCGTGAAGAGCACATCACAAGATTTCCAACGATGCAAATGACTCCTCAAACAAAGTTATGGATCTAATGATATTCATGGTCAAAGTTTGGTCAACCTAGCCCAGTTAGTAGGGGGATGAGTCAACATTTGTACTGTTGACATCAACATTAATATGGATGAAATCAACATACGTACAACATATGTGGCATGTCCAGGAGGTGACACATGTCATGTTGGCATCATCATGATGTCAGCATGGTGACATGGAAACACCAAAGGATGCCACATGTCACTCATATTTGGCATTTCTGGGTCATTTCATGGACTAGTAAATTTGTGCCAAGTGGCAGTTCGTAAAACCATGTGGCAGTCCGTACAGTGACGTGGAAGCTAACATGGCAGTGGGAAAATGCCCAATGAAAATCCATGACAAAAAATTCGAAAAAAAAAGATGATTTGGCGGGTCCGCCAAATCTGGCACACAACCAAATTCTAGAAGCCTCACCAGAGTCAGCAAAACAGACTTATGTCATATATATATATATATATATATATATATATATATATATATATATTGCAATGCTCAAGCCAAAAGGGCAGGCCCGCGGGCTCAACCCCGAGACCTCCCCCCTTTATACATGCCTTAATATATGCTTCATAACCAATAGGCCAATGAACTCACATTGGTTGTAACATTGATTTTATTATTTAAAACATGAATCTGCCCAATGATGGAAGAGGGCACGCGTGGGTATGGACGAGGATGCATTTCGAGAAAATTATTCAATATTTATTGCAGGTTGCAGGGCATGGAAACCGAGACAGAGTTTCCCTTGGGCCTGTGAGCAGGGATGATTTTAAGGATGAAAATTTATTTTAAAATGTAGAAACCTTGGTGAATCTTACTAATCCTTCATATGCCAACTATAAAATGTTTGACGATATTTTTGTAAAAATATTCAAATTTCTAAGGATTTTATATAGTTTTTATAAACTTTTGGCGATTTTTAAGGTAAAATAATTTTATCCTATAGAATTTGTGCAAATCATTTTTAGAATAGCGAATCCTTTTTTGGGAAACACCATGGAAAATTAGCCCATGAGCGAAATTTAGCCCCTAAAATCATCCCTGCCTAGGAGTGTCAAAGTCGGATCGAGGCATGGAGACAATCATTTTTGGGTAATTTGACGCCATGAATTCAATGGTGCTATCTGTTTTCCGATCTAAGAAAAACTTTTGTAGCTTGATTTTAGAATGAGGTGTACTTATGTATTTTTCCAAATTCTTTTGTTGAGTTAATAAGAAGGCTTACCCATTTGAGAGCAAGACCCAGAGACATAGTCCACCACTGATGAACTTCGTTATCAAGTTTTTTGTGTTCATATTTGATTCTTACATCTCTTCATTATTGATATTTTCCTTGTTTAATGGTGCACTTTAATTTATGCTCATTTAATGGAATTCTTTATAATTCACTCGAAGAAAACATCCTGGATCATGTTGGTATCAGAGTAGTAGTCTTTGAATTGAATTATTGAGTGTGAATGCTTACTAGGGACAAGCATAAGTAGGGTGAAGGAACTTTTAATACTTTCAATCCAAAAGTTGGTTGTCCATTCCGAAGGAAGAAAATGGCAGAAGAGGACAAGCGCGATGAACATGAGAAAAAATTTCATATGGTATTTTATCGCATGTCAGAAATGGTCAAACGGATGTATGGAGACTAAAACAAGAGGATGAAGAAGAAAGGGAAGAAAAAGGAAGAACATGTTGATGATGATGCTTCGGCAAACCAAGGGATTGAAGGAGACCCTTCTAAGCCTCCATCTTCACCATCACGTTCTAGTTCTTCTTCCTCTGAGCATAGTCATCATTCTCATCATTCTAGACATAAAGCCTCTTTTAAGAAACCATTACTAAAGATTTATGTAAAATTTTCTTTACCTATGTTTAAGGGAGATGTTAACCCTGAAAAGATAGATAATTGGACCTAACAGGTTGAAGTATATTGTCTTGTTCAACATATTGATGAAGAGGAAGTTAAAGTGCAACTGGCTTCTCTTCGGTTGTAAGGACCCACTCTTGTATGGCGGGAGAGAAAAATTTAGTACAAAAGTAAGTGTGGTAATCTTCTTTCCTCATGGTCGGAATTTAAATCAGCGATAAGGAATTTTTTTTATCCATTGGGTTATTTACATAAAGAAATGATGGAATGGAAAACTTTAAGGAAACATAAAGGTCGAACTGTACAAAGTTTCACAGAAGAATTTAGGAAGAAAGATCTTGCATTAAACATTCCTTTGGACTCTTGTGAAACTTTAATGAAGTATATTGGCACACTTCATAGTTATATTCTTCACACTTTTCTCTTGTTTAACCCCACCAGTATTGGCGAAGTTTGTGTGCAAGCCACTCATCTTGAGAACAGGGGAAATCATGTTCAAGATAATCCCACAAAGAAACCTTCCAAACTCCCACATAAGCCTTTTAAGAAGTTTAAAAGGATGGACAAGAAGACTGCCACGGTGACAAGAGAAGGAGGAAAGTCATCTTACGCTCATTGCAAGAAAAGAGGTCATGATGATGAACACTGTTGGAAACTGCATCCATAGAAGAGACTGAAACAATTCGGTGGAAAGAGGAAAACAAAAACCATTGCTAGAGTGAAACAATATCTTGGTTCTGATTCAGGAGACGAAGGAAAGATCATAATTATTGGAGTACAAGGTAAATATTCCCTTCATGTTGTTAAATTTGGTAGCATCGACAATCATTCTTCAATGAGAGGCCATATGGGACACCCTGAGGCTAGCCGGAGAGATTTGGAGAATCAACCAGTCTTGTGAGGTATTGACAAAATCTAGGGGGGACGTACAACCTCTGTGAGTCAAACCAAAAGTCAGGATGAATGATATGCTATGTGAGTCTAATGCAAAAGTCAGGGGGAACGTAAAACCTCTTTGAGCATAGACAGTCTAGTGCAAAATTCAAGGTGAACATACAACCTCTGTGAGCATAGAAAGACTAGTGCAAAAGTCAGGGGGAACATAAAACCTCTGTGAGCCACTCAAGCCTTGTGAGCCATGAGAAAAATTCAAGGCATCTAACAAATTTTAGGTTGAATATAAAATTCATATGAGATAGAAACAAGCAATATTCATAATATTTCAAATGATATAAATGTATCGATCTAGTGCGTTGGCATGTGTAACATTATCCACCATGAAGAGAATTTCGAATGTCCTTATACAGAGTCAAGTTGTAACTGAAGTCTTAAGTCTAGTTCTATTTTAGAACTAAAGTGTAATGTTGAGTTGTAACTGAAGTCTTTAGTCTAGTTCTATTTTAGAACTAAAGTGTAATGTTGAGTTGTAACCGAAGTCTTAAGTCTAGTTCTAGTTATAGAAGCAACATATTAGAGGTGTATTTAAGCAAGGTCTCTTAGGTCTTTGTCATGTAAGAGTCACCTTAGCAAGCTCTTTAAGAGAAGAACATTCGTGGTGGATATTTGTAAGTGATCTTACATTATTAATGCAATAAAGGAGTTTTGTTTGCTGGGGGTTTTATCCCTGCACAGGGTTTCCCCAGGGTATATGTGTTGTTGATGTGCATGCTTACTTATCTACATAGTTATTGCTATTCGGTATTTGTATTAAGCTAGAATCAAAGTATTGAAGAAAATAAAATAATTAATCCGCATAAGAAATCAAGCTCATAATTTAATATGGTATCAGATCTTGGGGTGTGTTAAACGTGTTGAAGTGAAGCAAAAGGTAGACACAGATCCAAGCTAGATTGATTAAGTTTCTAGTGTGAAGTCTATGACATCCTCCATTTTAGTCAGGGTCGAGGATAAGCTCGAAGGAACTACCAACTTCAATGTGTGGAAGCTCCAGATAACAAATATCTTGCAGGAGCATGATTTTGAGAAGTGTGTGACCACAATGGTGGAGGAACCCATGAATAATGCAGGAGGAGCGGCCTTCAGAAAGAGTCAAGAAAAGTCCAAGAGAATCATCTTTGACTCATTCAAAGACAATATAATGTCTGCAATTACTTCATTAATGACTGCCAAGGACTGTATGGATACCTTGGTGAATTTGTATGAGAAACAGGCTCCAATTTAGAAGAGGACACTTAAGCACAAGCTTAAGTATTTGAAGATGGAGAAAGGTGAATCCATGGCATATTTCTGTTCCAGGATAGCCTAGATCAGAGATCAGCTTTTGGTCGCAGGGGTGACAGTGGACGATGATTATTTAGTGTAGGACATTTTTTACAGTCTTCCTTCTTCATGGGAGAGCTTCTTATCCAGTGTAAGTGAGAGAGAGATTCAACCCACGTTTGAGAGGTTATGGCATGATTTCCTCCAGGAGGAGAGTCGCACAGCTACTAGGAAATGAAATAACAACACTTATATTTAGTATGATCAATCCATAGATGTGACTTTCCATGAGGAAGCCACATTTAAGAAATCCAGAGAGCTTCAACAAGAACCAGAAGAACTTCAACCAGCTTCACCCTCTTCTAAAAATGAAGATTTAGATTATCAGAGGGAGGAACCTCATGAAGGGCCAAGTAATGAGCCACTAGAACCTATTGAAGTGTTAGAAAGAAATATTGAAGAACCTCCAGCCAAAAGGAAGCTAGGGTGGCTTAAATAAATAGTGCAGGAAGCAGAAAGGATAGTTGCTCCCAAAGGAACTTTTAGGGAAAGGAAGATACCTCATAGGTTTGGAGGCTATGTTGCACTGATGAGAAACATTAGTGATGTTGAACCTTCTTCATTTGAAGAAGAAGATAAATTACAAGTATGGAAGGATGCCATGCTTGAGGAATGCATGTCTATTATAAAGAACAATGTTTGGGACATTGTGTCGAGGCCAAAATACAAATCAATGTTTTCTTCCAAATGGATCTATAAGATCAAACATGAAATTGATGGAAGTGTGGAAAAGTTCAAACCAAGATTTGTAGCTAGAGGTTTTACTAAGAAAGAAGGAATCAACTATGAAGAGACTTTTTCCCCTGTATCCAGGTATACCTCCATTCGAGCAATTATTTCTTTATCTTTTGTTCTTGGTTGGAAGCTACATCAGATGGATGTAAACATAACATTCTTGAATGTAAATATTGAACAGTGGATCTTTGTGGAACAACTAGATAGTTTTGTACTGAATAACAAAGGAACTCATGTATGCCAGCTAAGGAAGGCCTTGTATGGTCTTAAGCAGGCTCCAAGAGTTTGGTATGACAAGATTGATGGCTTTCTTAAAATCATGGGATTTTATAAAAGTGATGTTGATGCAAATCTGTACTTCAAGGTAAGAGGTAACCAACCTGTTATACTAATCATGTATGTTTATGATCTCTTTATAATAGGACATGAAGGGATAATAGCCTGGTGTAAGAGGGAGCTAACCTAAAATTCTAGATGAAATACTTCAGCTTGATGGATTACTTCCTAGGATTGGAAGTGTGGAAAAGACAGGGTGAGATATTTTTGGCACAAGGAAAATACATAGTGGATGTACTAAAAAGGTTTGGTATGATGGATTGCAAATCCATGTCTACTTTGGTGGTTACCAACCTGAGGAAGCTGCATGATTCAGATACAGGTTTAGATTTGGTGAATCCCACCATGTATAGGCAACTGATTGGATCATTGATGTACATGATCCACACTAGGCAAGATATATGCTATGCAGCGATTGCAATGAGTCAGTTCATGACTCATCTGAGACATAGAAACTGGGTGGCAACAAATCACATATTGAGATATGTAACAGGGAACATTACTTATGGTCTGAGATATACATCTAGTGGTGGTTTATTTATGCATGGGTATGCAGATGATAACTGGGCAGGAAGCCCAGTGGATCGTAAGAGTACTTCTGGATACTTCTTTAGTTTAGGATCCACTATGATCTCTTGGTCAAGCTAGAAGCATGGATCCATTACACAGAGTACAACAAAGGTTGAGTACATTGCAACAAGTGATGCTAGAAAGAAAGCAGTATGGCTCAGAAAATTGGTTTCTGGGTTGTTTGGTGACAAGCTCAAGTCAACGGTGGTTCACTGTGATAATCAAAGATGCATAAAATTGGCAGAGAACCCAATATTTCATGACAGGTCAAAACATATTTACATGAGGTACCACTACACCTGAGACTTAGTCCAGAGAAAAACTGTAAAGTTACAGTACATATCCATGAGCGAGAAGGTAGTTGATATCTTGAATAAGCCTCTGACCTCGAGATAGGTTGTGCAACTGAGAGGCAATCTTGGTGTGGCTGAGAATGACTCCCTTGCTGAGAGGGAGTGTTAAATTTGGTATCATCAATAGTCATTCTCCAATGAGAGGCCATATGGGCCACCCTGAGGCTAGCCATGGAGATTTGGAGAATCAACCAGTCTTGTGAGGTATCGACAAAAGCCAGAGGGAATGTACAACCTCTGTGAGTCAAACCAAAAGTCGGGACAAAAGATATGCTATGTGAGTCTAATGTAAAAGTCAGAGGGAACGTACAACCTCTATGAGCATAGACATTCTACTGCAAAAGTGAGGGGGAATGTACAACCTCTATGAGCATAGACAGACTAGTGCAAAAGTCAGAGGGAACGTACAACCTCTGTGAGCCTAGTGAAGCCTTGTGAGCCATGAGAAAATTTCAAGGCATCTAGAAAAAGTTAGGTTGAATATAAAATTCCTATGAGCTAGAAACAAACGATATAACTAATATTGCAAATTATATAAATGTATTGATCTAGTGCGTTGGCACGTGTAACATTATCCACCATGAAGATAATTTTGAATTGCCTTGTAAAAATTCGAGTTATAACGGATGTATTAGGTCTAGTTATATTTTAGAACTAAAGTGTAATGATGATTTGTAACTGAAGTCTTAAGTCTAGTTCTATTTTAGAACTAAAGTGTAATGTTGAGTTGTAATTGAAGTCTTAAGTCTAGTTCTATTTTAGAACTAGACTTGGAGCCTCTTTCTCATATAGATTCACCAAGGTATCCATACAGTCCTTGGCAGTCATTGATGAAGTAATTGCAAACATTATACTGTCTTTGACTGAGTCAAATATGATTCTCTTGGACTTTTCTTGACTCTTCCTGCATTATTCGTGGGTTCCTCCACCACTATGGTCACATACTTCTCAAGATCATGCTCCTGCAAGATATTTGTTATCTGGAGATTCCACACATTGAAGTTGGTAGCTCCTTCAAGCCTATCCTTGACCCTAACTAAAATGGAGGATGCCATGGACTTCACACTGGAAACTTAATCAATCTATCTTGGATCTGTGTGTACCTTTTGCTGCACTTCAACACGTTTAACACACACTAAGCTTTGATACCATGTTAAATTATGAGCTTGATTTTCTATGCGGATTAATTATTTTATTTTTTCAATACTTTGATTCTAGCTTAATACAAATACCAAATAGCATTAACTATGTAGATAAGTAAGCATGCACATCAACAACGCATATACCCTGGGGAAACCTTGTGCAGGGATAAAAACCCCAACAAACAATACTCCTTTATTGGATTAATGATGTAAGATAACTTACAACTATCCACCATGAATGTTCTTCTCTTAAAGAGCTTGCGAAGATGACTCTCACCTGACAAAGTCCTAAGAGACCTTGCTGAAATACACCTCTGATATGTTGCTTCTATAACTACAACTAGACTTAAGACTTCAGTTACAACTCAAATAAACCTCTGAAATACACCTCCGATATCATGCCTCAACTGTTGAGGATGATGAATCCAAAAGAAATCAGAAAATTCATTCTAATCAGAAATAAAATAGAAAAGAATATTACTTGGTTTCTTCCTTATCCAGTTTAGTTTTCACGAGGCCGAAAACTTGGTTAGTAGATAGTGGTGCATCAAAGGACATTACAGGGTACAAGGATATCCTCTCAAATTTTGAGACAAAATATTTTGCAGAGCAGGTCAAGCTTGGGGATCTTCAAGGACAGGAAGGCACTACTATGGGCTAAAGGTAGCCACTTAAGTACAACATAACTCATTGGAACTTGTAGTGGAGGACTACAGATCGTGTCAAGATAGTCAAGTCAAGCATTGGCTCATGATGCAACTAGCTCCAGCTAGTTGTGGCACAGAATACTTGGACATATTCATTACAAGATCTTCCAGATCTATAGAACATGGTATGTGACATGCCCTCTATTTATCTTAGTAAAAATGAAATTTGCAAGGGATGCATGCTAGGTAAAAATATAAAGAAAGAATTTCCTAGTAGTGACAACAGAGATCAGGGCATCTTAGATCTGGTTCATTTTGATGTATGTGGTCCCATGTCATCTCCCTCACTTAGTGGTTGTTTGTATTATGTCATTTTTATTGATGATTTCTCAAGAAAATGTTTGCTATGATGCAGGAGCATCGCTCCACATCAACAACGTGCCCGCTAGCCAACACATTAAACACACATTTATGGAGAAAGGGAGAGGCGTTGACCCTCTCACTCTTGAAATTTTGAAATATGATCTGATACAAATCATTCATGTTGTAAGGATGTAAGAGTCGGCCACACCTTTGTACAGGTAGTGGTTGAGGTTGCCTTAAATGGTAGCCTTCTACAGGATGTAGTCAGGATTGGACATCCATTTATGGAATGTAGTTGTAGAGGTATGGAGCCACTCTGAGATAGAGATAGCATAGAGGCGCTACCGCTGAAGAGGATAAGCTCATGAGAGACCTCATTTTGTAATAAGAAATGATAAGGAATGATAGGACTCAGAATAGAGAGTTAGAATAGGAGAGATCTTAGGTAGAGAGATCTTGGGAGAGAGAGAGCTGAGACTTGTTACAGTCTAGCCTTTGTAAATCATCTGCATAGATACATAGAGATTAATAGAAGAGAAGGTTTTCCTGCATATTGTTGTTCATGTGTTTATGTTTCAGGAATGAATGTTGTAGACACAGGTGATAGATAGATTTTACTATCTGTTTGTGAGTTTGTTAATTTCTATTTGGGTTCTTTAGGCTATGCAAGGAGTGCACAACATAATAGAGGAGGTTTGTAGTCACCACAAGGAGTGTGCATCTAAATCTCTTGATTGACATCAGAGGAGGACGTGTCAGGTGGGCACACCAGAATAATTTACAAACTCAAGAGAAGCCTCAGAGTTACTCAATACTCTTGAGGTGAAAATTGTGCAGAGGAAGACACAGGGAGAAGATAGAACTATTGAAGGTTCTGTAAATCTCTGCCAGAAGGGCATTTAGCGTGTGCATAGAGTGCACAGGAGGGACTCTATTTCAAGTTCAGAGAGAAGAAGTGTTGAGGAGAGACACTAATAGAGTTGTTGAACACTATATAGGCTCTGCAAGGTGTGCATCAAGCAGAAGAATGCTACGAGGGTGTGAAGCATTTCTTTGCAAGAAATACTTCGAATTGAGTTAGTCAAAAAATCAGCAGCACAAGGAGTGTGCGAGCATGAAATTGTCTCAAGTTCTTAATCTCAAGAGGAACAGTGCCTTTGCGCACAGAGTTCCAACAAAAAGGAGTAGAGGTAGAGAGAACCTTTTGAGGTTTCTGAGTTGACAAAGCTCAAGAGGGGAAGCATTTCTATAATGTAGACAAGACCCAAAGGAACTAGGATTTCAAGAGGAGCATCGAAGGCTAAGGCCTTCAAGCGTCAAAATTATTCAAAGGGAAAGGAAGAAGCACAAGTTCAGGAGGGAGCTTTAGCTGTCGTTGGATCAGCTACGAAAGGTTGGATCTAGATCGTCGAAACTCATGTCCATACATAGAGGAGTGCACATAGGAGATGATCCAATCTGAGCCGTCAAATCTGGAGGCATGGATCAACATCTGTTGATCTCGAGGTGAGGTGCGCATGGGTTAAGTTTTCAGAATTTCTCATACTGGGAGATGAAAGAGGAGATTATTTCAACTCTCATTCCAAGAATCATGAAAGGGAGGTTTGCGATTAGATCCTGACCATCGATCAAGATGAGATATTGATCGTTGATCGTCTAGAGTCTAGACTATCATATCTAGTGCATAGAATTGACAGTCGTCGGATCTGGAAGAAGACGCATGAGGTTTAACCCTCAACAGAGTACAAGAGAGGAGAGTGGACATGCCAAGTCCTGAAAGTGCCGAAAGAATCAGGACCGTCCATCACTAGAGGACAGGTGTCAAAGATATAAACCCATCGAAGTTTTGGACACCAGGAGAATGAGAGTGAAGACTCTCCCAAATTCTCGAAAGAGAAGTCCTAAAAGAATCAGGAGTGTCCATTTTGGAGGACACGTGGAAAAGTTATAGAAGACACCGGGGTTCAGAATTCAGGAAAGTGAAAGCAAGCACGAGGACTCGTGATCACCCAAATGTAAAATCACACCAGCTGTTCGATCTACGGTGACAGGTTTCAGAGATTTAGCACCGAGAGAATGGAGGTGAATATTGGAGAAAATTTGCGAAATGAGAATTCGTGAAAGGATCATGACCATCCATTAGAAAGGACACATGGCGAGCGTTCAGTGTTTCGATGAATCATTGGGGACGAAAGTCAAAGGACAAGCCTGCAGATTTCATGAAACATGAAATACCAATATCAGACTGAGCCATTGGATCATGGTGGATCAAGGTCGTGGATATGGCACATACATATTTCAGGGATTCAAAATCAGGAGTTGGAAGGTGAAGACTCCGCTAGAGTCCCAAAAGGGAGAAAGTCAGGGATTAATCTGGACCATTGGCTAGTGGAAGAATTGGGTCCGTCGATCGAGACGCCCATCCCAGAAAGTGTTCAAAGGATTTGAGCCCTAGGTTATGGAGAGTGTTCATATGGGCGAGGACCACGAAAAGAGCTAGTGCTCACTAGGCTCTTTTCTGGGTTTTGGAAATTTTGATATCGGGTTTTCGAGGAAGGAGGATTCGATGCATTCCAATCTCCTAAAACCCAAAGTGCCTAAAGGATTGGCCCCAGGTTATAGGAGAGGGGTCATATGGACGTGATTTAAGAGAGGAGCTAGCGAGGGCTAGGCTCTATTTTAGGGTTTTGGCATTTTGAAAGACAGGGAGCCAGGGAGAACTCGCATGTAGGAGTCCTGAACTCCAAAAACATGAAAGGTGTGTAGCCTAGATCCTTGGGTCACAGCCCAAGGTCACGAGAGAGAAAAGGATTCAACGCAAGGGTTCTTATTGGCTTAGAACCAAGAAAGGTGCCGAAAAGGTGGTGTGCACGTAGGTTTTTCTAAGGCCCGTGTCAAAGAGCAAGGGGACCTGTGGATCTGTTTGAAGGGTTCTAGTAGAAACTAGAGAGATATTTCAGCTCAACAGGAAGGAACGATCCAGTGAATGGGAGGTCACAAACCCTGACGAAGGGTGAGGTAGGGGGTCTGCACCAAGTGGTATCAGAGATGATATTTTTGTCTGTAGATTTCAGGCAAAAGGGCGAGACGATGAAAGGAGAAATTATGATAACATCAAGTAGTATTAGAAGGTCATTTGCATGCCAACAGGTGAAGAAAGACAGAGTATGGATTTTCTGTGTGGTGATTGTGTGCAGATGAGCAATAGTCGATAGATAGCCAGGTGAGCTGTAAAAGAAGATGGTGATGCTCTTAGTTGCAGAGTAACCAATAGGCTTGCCAAGAGGGCAAGTGGAAGATGGAGATGGCTACTGAAGGCCATGAGCAAGGTGGAAGAGGAGACCACCGACATAAAATAAAGGAAGAGATTGACAAAGAGCTCGCTGAGATAAGAGAGAGAATGGAACAAATGACATTGAAGATGCAGCAGGAGGCAAAAGTATGTTGGAGGTATGAATGGCCTCTGAATAGGAAAGCCAAATGGCTTGTTCAAAAGTTGTTGGCCAAGAAACAACAACAAGAGTTGAGGAAGTGGCTAAGGTATGCTAAAAACCTCAATGACACAGAGCTAGTTTGCATTTGTGAGCCAGAAGTTGGAGAAACCCTTAGTGATGAGGAAGGGAGATCAATTTCGGGTCTCATAAACTACCAGGAGGGCATAGATGAATTATCAAATTGCCAAGTGGGCAATGACATGAGATCATTAGAGGATCTCATAGATTGTCAGGAGGACAATAATGGAAATTCAAATTGCCAGGTGGGCAATGAAAAGAGATTAGTATAAGGTCTCGTATACTTCTACGGGGGTAGTGAGGAAATTTCAAATTGTTAGGTGGGCAATGAGATGGGACCAGTCGGTCTCATAGTCTACCAAGTGGGAAACAAAAAATTCCCAAATTTCCAGGTGGGCAGGGGAAAAGAAATGAGACTGTCTGAAAGTATCAAGAGCTCAGAAGTGGGTTCATATCAGTGAGGAGTGTTGATAGGTGAAGATTCATGTGGTTTTTCAGACCATGTAAATGAATATGATGACAAGTTAAAAACTTGCACCATCCAAGAGGAGGATCAGAAAAGCATTATGATGATTGGGGGAATTAAGGTATTCCTACTAGATATAACAATTGAGGCCAGAGAATGTGTTGCAGAGGCAACAGTAGAAGAAGGACAACCAGTAGAGACTGTCAAAGAAGAGGAAGAAATGGAGAAGACACTAATGTCTACCCCAGCAGAAGGAGACGAGCATTCAACTGAATGGCTCAAAATTTTGAACCAAGAAGATGAAACATAAATGACTACAACACTGGAACCTGCAGTAGAAAAGAAAGAATACATCATATATTTTGTTGATCTGTATGAAGAATTGGAATCCCTAAAGAGGAGGGTGATGGTGCAAAGTTTTCACATCCAATGAGTCAAGTTAGAAGCAGATGGAGGAGCATACCAACTTGGGGAGGAGCTGGAATAAGTTGGAACTAAACCAACATAGGAGGAAATGGAAGAAGCTAATATGTTATAAGAGGAGGAAGCTGAGAAACATCTCAGTGAGGAGTCTACAGTAGAGTGGCCACTTAGTGGCACAAAGGTAAATAAAGACAACATGGGAGATCAGGTATATCTTCCCACTGGTAAGGAGGAGGAAGTGCAATAGAGAGGACTGCTTAAGGAAAGCCAGCCACTGGAGAAGTTGGACAGAGTTCTTGAGGAAATCAAGAAGCTGATGTTGAGGTCATCACAAGAGTGTGTCAACAGGGAGACGCTGAACATAGGAGAACCTGCAAGAATAGCAAGAAAGCAGCAACAATGACATAGCTGGACAAGAGCAAGAGGACAACTCCAAGGGAAGGCTTGGGATATAGGTGGATTTCAACACTGGAGAAGAGGAGCTCATGAATTTCCCAATTGTGGAGTATGATGTAGGAGCATCGCTCCATGTCAGCAGCATGCCAGCTAGCCAACACATTCAACATGCATTTATGGAGAAAGGGAGAGGCACCGACCCTCTCACTTTTGAAATTTTGAAATATGATCTGATACAGATCATTCATGTTGTAAGGTTGCAATATATGGCCACACCTTTGTACAGGTAGTGGTTGAGGTTGCCTTAAATGGTAGCCTGCTCTAGGACATAGTCAGGACTGGGCATCCATTTATGGAATGTAGCCATAGAGGTATGGAGCCGCTCTGAGATAGTGATAGCATAGAGGCGGTGAAGAGGATAAGCTCATGAAATCCCTCATTTTGTAATAAGAAATGATATGGAATGATAGGACTCAAAATAGAGAGTTAGAATAGGAGATATCTCAGGTAGAGAGATCTCAGGAGAGAGAGAGCTGAGACCTGTTACAGTCCAGCCTTTGTAAATCATTTGTATAGATACATAGAGATTAATAGAAGAGTATTTTTTCCTACATATTGTTGTTCATGTGTTTATTTTTCAGGAATGAATGTTGTAGACATAGGTGATAGATATATTTTACTATCTGTTTGTGAGTTTGTCAATTTCTATCTAGGTTCTTTAGGATGTGCAAGGAGTGCACAACAGAACAGAGGAGCTTCTGTAGTCACTGCAAGGAGTGTGGATCTAAATCTCTCGATTGAGATCAGAGGAGAACATGCCAGGTGGGCACACCAAAACAATTTACAAACTCAAGAGAAGCCTTAGAGTTACTGAATACTCTTGAGGTGAAAACTGTGCAGAGGAAGACACAGGGAGAAGACAGAACTACTGAAGGTTCTGTAAAGCTCTTCTAGGAGGGAATTGAGCATGTGCATAGAGTGCACAGGAGGGACTCTATTTCGAGTTCATAGAGAATAAGTGTCAAGGAGAGACACTTATAGAGTTGTTGAACACTCTATAGGCTCTGCAAGGTGTTCATTGAGTAGAAGAATGCCAGGAGGGCATGAAGAATTTCTTTGCAATAAATACTCCGAATTGAGTTGTTCGAAAAATCAACAACACAAGAGTGTGAGAGAAATAACTTGTCTGAAGTTCTTAAGCTCAGGAGGAACAATGCCTTTGCACATAGAGTTACAAAAAAAAGGAGCAGAGGTAGAGAGAACCTTTCGAGGTTTCTGAGTTGACAAAGCTCAGGAGGGGAAAAGTTTCTATAATGCAGATGAGACCCAAAGGAACCGAGATTGCAAGAGGAGCATCGAAGGCCGAGGCCTTCAACCATTGGATCAGGGAAAGAAAAGGAAGAAGCATAAGCTCAGGAGGGAGCTATAACTGTCTTTGGATCAACTGCAAAAGTTTGGATCTGGACCGTCAAAACTCACATCCAGACACAGAGGAACACACATAGGAGATGATCCAATCTAATCCATTAGATATTGAGGTATGGATCAACATCCATTGATCTCAAGGTAAGGTGCGCATGGGTTAAGTTTTCAACATTTCACATACTGGGAGATGAAAGAGGAGATTCTTTCGACTCTCATTCCAAGAATCATGAAAAGGAGGTTTGCGATTAGATCCTAACCATCGATCAGGATGAGATCTCGATCGTTGATCATCTAAACACTGGACCATCAGATCTGGTGTAGAGAACTGACAACCATTGGATCTGGAAGAATATGCACAAGGATTAACCCTCAGAATCATATAGGAGAGGAGAGTGGACATGCCAAGTCCTAAAGGTGCAGAAAGAATCAAGAGCGCCCATCACTGGAGGACAGGTGTCAGAGATCTAAACCCATCAGAGTTTTGGACACTAGGCAAACAAGAGTGAAGACTCTCCCAAATTCCTGAAAGAGAAGTCCCAAAAGAATCAAGACCGTCCATTTTTGAGGACGCATGGAATATTTCTGGAAGACATCGGGGTTCGAAATTCAAGAAAGTAGAGGTGAAAGCAAGAACAAGGACTCATGACCGTCGAAACGTGAAATCTTGCCAGTCATTAGATCTGGGATGACAGGTGTCAAAGATCTAAATCCATCAGGGATTTAGCACCGAGAGAATGGAGGTGAATACCGAAGAAAATTCGCAAAAGGAGAATTCGTGAAAGGATCAGGACCGCCCATCAGAAAGGACGTGTGGCCAACGTTCAGTGTTTCGCTAACTCGTTGGGGCCGAAAGTCAAACGATGAGCTTGTAGATTTCTTGAAACATGAAATCCCAACATCAGATCTGAGTCATTGGATCACGATGGATCAAGGCGATTGATCTGGTGCATACATATTTCAGGAATTCAAAATCGAGAGTTGGAAGGTGAAGACTCCGCCAGAGTCCCAAAACGGAGAAAGTAGAGGATTAATCTGGACTGTTGGTTGGTGGAAGAAATGGATCTATCGATCAAGACGTCCAAGCCAGAAATTTTTCAAAGGAGTTGAGCCCTGGGTTATGGAGAGTGGTCATATGGGCGAGGACCATGAAAAGAGTTAGGGCTCACTAGTCTCTTTTCAGGGTTTCAAAAATTCGGATACCGGATTTTCAAAGAAGGAGTATTGGATGCGTTCTAATTTCACGAAACCCAAAGTGCCTAAATGATTGGCCCTAGTTTATAGGAGAGGGGTCATATGGATGCGAGTTAAGGGAGGAGCTAGCGAGGGCTAGGCTCTGTTTTTGGGTTTCGGCATTTCGAAAAACAAGGAGCCAGGGAGAACTCACGTGTAGGAGTCCCGAACTCTTGAAACGCGAAAGGCATGTAGCCTAGAGCCTTGGGTCACAACCCGAGGTCACGAGAGAGAAAAGGAGTCAACGCAGAGGTGCCTGTTGGCTTAGAACAGATAAAGGCACTAAAAAGGTGGCATGAATGTAGGTTTTTCTAAGGCATGTGTCAAGGAGCAAGGGGACCTGTGGATCTATTCGAAGGGTTCTAATAGAAACCAGAGAGCTATTTCAGCTTAGTAGGAAGGAATGATCTAGTGAATGGGAGGTCATGGACCCTGCCGAACGGTGAAGTAGGGGGTCTGCACCAATATATTCCCTTAAATCTAAAAGTGACATATTTGATAAATTCAAATAGTATAAAGCCTCGATTTAAAAGAAAATAGGGAAACACATCAAAATCCTTAGAACGAACAATAGAAGAGAGTTTGAATCTCTCCAGTTTGAGGATTTCTATAAGTCAATAGGAATCAAGAGACATTTGACTATGCCATATAACCCTCAGAAAAATGGAGTTGCTCAGAGGAAAAACAAGACAATTTGTGAGGCAGCGAAAGCAATGATGTTTGACCAGGATCTGCCAAATTGTTTATGGGAAGAAGCTACCTCCATTGCCGTGTATATTCATAACAGGTGTCCACATGTTATCATGAAGAACAAGACTCCTGAAGAAGTGTCCTCAGGGATCAAACCTGAAGTAGGCAATCTAAGGATATTTGGGTGTCCTATGTATATTCATGTCCCTAAGGAAAAGAGGACAAAGATGGAACCCTCATGCAAGAAAGGGGATTTTGTGGGGTACAGTGAGAACTCCAAGTCTTACAGAATTTATGTACCAGGTCATAAGAAAATAGAGGTAAGAAGACATGTGACTTTTCATGAGGAAGCCACATTTAATAAATCCAGGGAGCTTCAGCAGGAATCAAAAGCAGTTCAGCCAGATTCACCCTCTTCTGAAAATGAAGAGTCAGATGATTAGAGGGAGGAACCTCGTGAACGGATAAGTAATGAGCCCCTATAACCTATTGAAGTGTTATAAAGAACTCTTGAAGAAAATGTAGCCAAAAGGAAGCCAGGGTGGCTTAAATAAATAGTGCAGGAAGCAGAAAGGAGAGTTGCTCCAAAAGGAACTTTTAGGGAAAGGAAGAGGCCTCATAAGTTTGGAGGCTATGTTGCACTGATGAGAAACATTAGTGATGTTGAACTTTCTTCATTTGAAGAAGCAGATAAATTACAAGTATGGAAGGATGCCATGCTTGAGGAATACATATCTATTATAAAGAATAATGTTTGGGACATTGTGTGGAGGCCAAAAGACAAATCAATTGTTTCTTCCAAATGGATCTATAAGATCAAACATGCAGTTGATGGAAGTGTGGAAAAGTTCAAAGAAATATTTGTAGCTAGAGGTTGCACTCATAAAGAAGGAATCGACTACGAAGAGACTTTTTCCCCTGTAGCCAGGTATACCTCCATTCGAACAATTATTTCTTTAGCTTTCATTCTAGGTTGGAAGCTACATCAGATGGATGTAAAAACAACATTCTTGAATGGAAAGATTGAACAATGTGTATTTGTGGAAAAACCAGATGGTTTTGTAATTCATAACAAAGGCACTCATGTATGCCAACTAAGGAAGGCCTTGTATGGTCGTAAGCAGGTTCCAAGAGTTTGGTATGACAAGATTGATGGCTTTCTTAAAATCATGGGCTTTAAGAAAAATGAAAAAATGTAAAGTTACAGTACATATTCACGAGTGAGCAGGTAGTTAATATCCTAACCAACCCTTTGACCTCGAGATAGTTTGTGTAGCTGAGAGGAAAGCTTGGTGTGTCTCAAAATGACTCTCTCACTGCGAGGGAGTGTTAAATTTGGCAGCATCAACAATCATTCTCCAATGAGAGGCCATATGGGCCACCCTGAGGCTAGACAGGGAGATTTGGAGAATCAACCAATCTTGTGATGTATTGACAAAATCTAGGGGGATCGTACAACCTCTGTGAGTCAAACCAAAAGTCAGGACGAACATGATGCTATGTGAGTCTAATGTAAAAGTCAAGGAGAACGTACAATCTCTGTGAGCATAGACAATCTAGTGCAAAAGTGAGGGGGAACGTAAAACCTCTGTGATCATAGACAAACTAGTGCAAAAGTCAGGGGGAGTGTACAACCTCTGTGAGCCTAGTCAAGCCTTGTGACCCATGAGAAAAATTCAAGGCATCTAACAAAAGTTAGGTTGAATATAAAATTCCTATGAGCCAGAAACAAACGATATTCCTAATATTGCAAATTATATAAATGTATTGATATAGTGTGTTGGCACATGTAACATTATCCACCATGAAGATAATTTTGAATTGCCTTGTAAAGAGTTGAGTTGTAACTGAAGTATTAAGTCTAGTTCTATTTTAGAACTAAAGTGTAATGTTGAGTTGTAACTGGAGTCTTAGGTCTAGTTCTATTTTAGAACTAAAGTGTAATGTTGAGTTGTAACTGAAGTCTTAAGTCTAGTTCTATTTTAGAACTAAAGTGTAATGCTTTGTTGTAACTGAAGTCTTAAGCCTAGTTCTATTTTAGAACTAAAGTGTAATGTTGAGTTGTAACTGAAGTCTTAAGTCTAGTGCTATTTTCGAACTAAAGTGTAATGGTGAGTTGCAACTGAAGTCTTAAGTCTAGTTCTATTTTCGAAGTAAAGTGTAATGTTGAGTTGTAACTGAATTCTCAAGTCTAGTTCTATTTTCGAACTAGAGTATACCAGTCTCAAGTCTAGTTGTATTTTAAAACTAGAGTATACCAGTCTCAAGTCTAGTTCTAAGTTCGAACTAAAGTATGAAGTTTTGTTATGCTTAAAACATGCAAACAAGTTACTATTTTGAGCCTCTCCTCTTATCCTCTTCAGCCTATATAAGCAGAGGTCGACCCCTCTCTTCAACACAGTTTGATATGCAGGTTAAGGGTGAAGCAATAGAGGAGAATATCAGTGATAAAGAGGTAGCATACCAAAGAAGCATATCAGTGATGTATATCAACAATAGAGATTGTATATCAGAAGCGTATATCAACAACATATCAGTGTTGTATATCAAAAATAGATGCAACATATCAGAGGTGTATTTCAGCAAGGTCTCTTAGGTCTTTGTCAGGTCAGAGCCATCTTGGCAAGCTCTCTAAGAGAAGAACAATCATGGTGGATATTTGTAAGTGATCTTACATTATTAATGCAATAAAGGAATATCGTTTGTTGGGGTTTTTATCCCTGTACAAGGTTTCCCTAGGGTATAGGTGTTGTTGATGTGCATTCCTACTTATCTACATAGTTATTGCTATTCAATATTTGTATTAAGTTGGAATCAAAGTATTGAAGAAAATAAAAGAATTAATCTGCTAAGAAATCAAGCTCGTAATTTAACATGGTATCATAGCTTAGGGTGTGTTAAATGTGTTAAAGTGCAACGAAAGGTACACACAGGTCCAAGATAGATTGATTTAGTTTCTAGTGTGAAATTCATGGCATCTTCCATTTCAGTCAGGGTAGAGGATAGGCTCGAAGGAGCTACCAACTTCAATGTGTGGAAGCTCTGGATAACAAATATCTTGCACGAGCATGATATTAAAAAGTATGTGAACATAGTGGTGGAGGAACCCACAAATAATGTAGGAAGAGTGGCCTTCAGGAAGAGTCAAGCAAAGGCCAAGTGAATCATATTTGACTCAGTCAAAGACAGTATAATGCCTGCAATTACTTCATTAATGACTGCCAAGGACTGTATGGATACCTTGGTGAATCTGTATGAGAAACAGGCTCCAAGTCAGAAGAGGACACTTAAGCACAAGATTAAGTATTTGAAGATGGAGAAAGGTGAATCAGTGGCATCTTTTTGTTCTAGGATAGCCCAGATCAGATATCATCTTTTGGTCATGGGGGTGATAGTGTATGATGATGATTTAGTGTAGTACATTTTTGACGGTCTTACTTCTTCATGTCAGACCTTCTCATCTAGTGTAAGTGGGAGAGAGATTTAGCCCACGTTTGAGAGGTTATGACATGATTTCCTCCAGGAGGAGAGTCACACAGCTACCAGGAGTGAGCCAGTGAAACAAGAGCACTCAGCTTTAGCATCAAGATTCAAGGGAAAGAAGAATGACACTTTCTAGAAAGGCTCCCAGAGGAAGCCAAAAACCAAAGGTACATTCAAATGTAAGAATATTGATACATCTAAGATTAGATGATTTAGTTGTAATAATTTGGGTCATTTTGCTAAAGATTTTTGGTTTAGAAATAAATGTTCTAGGAAAGGGAAACATCATGCCTCAACTGCCGACGATGATGAATCCAAAAGAAATCAGAAAAGTCCTTCTAATGAGAATGGAAATAGAAGAGAATATTACTTGGTTTCTTCCTTATCTAGTTCAGTTTTCACGGGGCCGAAAACTTGGTTAGTAGATAGTGGTGCATCAAAGAACATTATAGGGTACAAGGAGATCCTCTCAGATTTCGAGACAAAATATTTTGTAGAGCAGGTCGAGATTGAGGATGAAAATTGTTACAAGATAGAGGGAGTAGGCTCTATCTCCTTCAAATTGGAATCTGGGGCTAGACTTCATGTTGATGAAGTATTATATGTTCCAGGGCTCAAGAAGAATCTACTATCAGTTGCAACCCTTGAGGAAAAGGGATATTGGGTGATATTCAAATATAGGAAGGCACTACTATGGGATAAAGGTAGCCACTTAAGTACAACAGAACCCATTGGAACTCGCAGTGGAGGACTGTACGTCATGTCAGTACAGTAAGTTTAGGAATTGTCTCATGATGCAACTAACTCGAGTGAGTTGTGGCACAAAAGACTTGGACATATTCATTACAAATCTCTTCTAGATCTACAGAACATGGTATGTGGCATGCCCTTTATTTCTCTTAGTAAAAATGAAATTTGTAAGGGATGCATGCTAGGTAAAAATATAAATAAATAATTTCCTAGTAGTGACAACAGAGCTCAAGGCATCTTAGATCTAGTTCATTCTGATGTATGTGGTCCCATGTCATCTTCCTAACTATGTGGTTGTTTGTATTATGTCATTTTTATTCATGATTAGTCAAGAAAATGTTGGATATATTTCCTTAAATATAAAAGTGACACATTTGATAAATTCAAAGAGTATAAAGCCTTTATTTAAAAGCAGACAGGGAAACACATCAGAATCCTTAGAACAGACAATGGAGGAGAGTTTGAATCTTTCTAGTTTGAGGATTTCTCCAACTCAATAGGAATTAAGAGACAATTGATTGTTCCATATAACCCTCAACAAAATGAAGTTGTTGAGAGGAAAAACAAGAAAATTTGTGAGGCATTGAAAGAAATGATGTTTGACCAAGATCTGCCAAATTCTTTATCGAGAGAAGCTACCTCTGTTGTTGTGTATATTGAGAATAAGTGTCTACATGCTATATTGAAGGACAAGATTCCTGAATAAGTCTTCTCAGGGATCAAACCTGAAGTAGGGCATCTAAGGATATTTGGGTGTCCTATGTATATTCATGTCCCTAAGGAAAAGAGGACAAAGATGGAACCGTCAGGCAAGAAAGGGTTTTTTGTGGGGTACAATGAGAAATCTAAAGCTTAAAGGATTTATGTACCAGGTCAGAGGAAAATAGAGGTAAGAAGAGATTTGACTTTCCATGAGGAAGCTGCATTTAAGAAATCTAGAGAGCTTTAGCAGGAATCAGAAGCAGTTCAGCCAGCTTCACCCTCTTATGAAAATGAAGAGTCAAATGATCAGAGGGAGAAACCTCGTGAAGGGACAACTAATGATCCCCTAGAACCTGCTGAATTTTTACAAAGAACTCTTGAAGAAACTCTAGCCAAAAGGAAGTGAGCATGGCTTAAAGAATTAGTGCAGGAAGTAGAAAGGATAGCTACTCCCAAACGAACTTTCAGGGAAAGGAAGAGGCCTCATAGGTTTGGAGGCTATGTTGCACTGATGAGAAACATTAGTGATGTTGAACCTTCTTCATTAGAAGAAGTAGATAAATTACAAGTATGGAAGGATGCCATGCTTGAGGAATACATGTATATTATAAAGAACAATGTTTGGGACATTCTGTCGAGGCCAAAAGACAAATCAATGGTTTCTTCCAAATGTATCTATAAGATCAAACATGTAGTTTATGGAAGTGTGGAAAAGTTAAAAGAAATATTTGTAGCTAGAGGTTCCACTCAGAAAGAAGAATCGACTACGAAGAGACTTTTTCCCCTGTAGCCAAGTATACCTCCATTCGAACTATTATTGCTTTATCTTCCATTCTTGGTTGGAAGCTACATTAGATGGATGAAGACAGTGCTTTTAGTAATCAATAATCATAAAAGATAGTTTAAATAGGGGATGAAGAATAATAAGCTTGATAACCAAATACAACTAGGTGTAGGGTCAATACAAGATAGCAAGAAGTCCTTCAATTCAAGTTTATGATCTTAATAAAGAGATGGCAGTCTTTAGAAGCTAAGAAAACTGAAGTAAAGTATAGAAAGATAAGATGCATGAGCAATTCTGATATTGAATACAAAAGAAGATTGTGATTCTATTATCACATAAGAGTCTATAACAGTAGAAAAATGTATCCAAGATTGAACCTTTAGTTATCTAAATGTCTTTGGCTTTATAGCCTTACAAGATGAAATCTAGATCCTTGAAAGATGGATCAGATTTTCTAAAAATAGTCAAATCCAAATAGATACAACAAGTATAGGATGAGATCCTATAAAAATGGATCTAGAATACTAAAAATGGAAAGTAAAAAAAAAATAGGAAAAGATCCTATCTAAGGAGTCAAACTCTATCTTAATAGCCTTCATATCCTCTAAACTCTTTAACAGATGTAGAAGACCTTCCAAGGCTGATGAATCTTCATAAGAAATTCGAATTTGCCACCTTTGGAAAAAAAGAAAATTTTTTGCTCATGAACTAGGTCACCATTTTCACTTTTCCACCTTCTTAAACATTAAATACATCAAGATAAAACCTTAAATCTGATTTATTTAATTATTATGCATCTTTAGAAACCAACCTCGAAATATTTGATTGATAAAAAGTCAAATCTGGGAAAAAATACGACCTTGCTGCCATGTAAAAGGTTTCACCAGCTAATTTTCCCTAAATATGACCCTTTAGCTGGTGAAAAGCAGAGCTTTCATGAACTAACTAGCAAAATTCAAGGCAGAATAGCTGGTGAAAGCGTAGATTTTTTAAATAAAAACTGCCTTGGGAAAAATTGAATTTCGAAGTCGTGGAGAGTCTGTTTTACATGCTTGAATAGTCGATTGACATCTAGAAATCCTAAGATTTCCAATGGTACTTTCAAATCTGTATTTGGAGCTTGGAAAGGCAGTCAAAAGTTCCCTAAAATACTAGGAATCATTTTTCAAACAAATTTCAAAATGAATTTGATCGCTAACATCTGGCTCCAACTGGGATGGAGACCTCCCTGTGAGGTCTCCAAGAACATGACAGACCTTGTGCCTTTATTATTTGGGATGGAGTCATTCAGCCTTTACAATTTATCATCTGTATATTCTCCAAATTTTGTTGTTATCTTTCACAATCTTCTTTATCTGTAACATGTTTGCTTCAAACTCCCCTGGAAATATTGTTTGCACATCGACATGGCATCTATTGTGGAAATCTCTTCATTGAGAAGAGAGGTTTTAGACATAGGCAGAATGGTGAGATCTGTAACCATGGTTTGGAAATTTGAGAATAAATCCAACCTTGAAATGAGAGCATTCCAGGCAGCTTGAGGTCTTTGACTTTTCATTTTCCAGTAGCTTTAGATACAAAGTACTTGTCTTGAGGTGCCTTCAGCAAAAAGTTGCAATAACAATAGATCATCTATTAGAAATCCTTTGAAACATCTTCTTAGACATAATGCACCAAGAAAAGAAAACAAACCCTGGTGTGTTGAATCAAACACTTCACCCTGCTTGATTTATTTAAAGACCATCATTGCACCTCGTGAACCAATATCCATACGGCACCAATGATTTTTTTGGGTATTCTTGCCAAAGTTTATCACTGTCGAACTTCTTGTATTTCACCCTTGCGTTCTGTGAGAAACTCATTCGTCTACTATGATTTGAAAAATGTGGTCGGTTTAAATGGTAACGAGGAAACCCAAAAGGCGAGAACCCTTTGAAATTTTGTTTCCTCAATGTATTTTTTTGATCAATGTCTTTGACTCTTATCATTTATGTATTTGCAGGTGCTCGTGACTTTGCACTCCTCCTCGTAGCCAGATATATTCGTTCTTGTCAACAAATGCTACGTTTATCCATTGAACAACCGCACACACATTCTCTTCCTACAAATCAGGCATTTTGGCAAATGTCTATTTGCATTCAGATATCAAATCCCTCATGCATCGGATGATTCAGATCCTTTGTCTTTGTAGCTTGACACGCTGATGTGAAATAGCAAGCATTGACACCTATACAATCCTGCAAACTGATAATCGGGCTTTGTGATGAGTTTTGGTAAGAGGGAGTGATTGATCTACTAATAGCGAGCTTGCAAACTCTACAGCTGTCGCTCATTCAACAAATCAACAATCTGGCATCAAGTTGCCTCAATTTTGGCTTTGCGTGCCATATGAGTTAATAAAGAGGGGATCTGCAAATATTGGATATCAAAAACTATTTATTATCATGAAAAGAAAACTTTTAAACACCTATAAACTGCTAGGCGCTATTGCTTCGACATCTGCAACAATAGCGAAGTGAAGACCGGATTCTTTGATGAGTTGTAGCAAGAGAAAAAGCCATCTCACGAGCTTCTTTTTCATATGATTTAGGCTTAACGCTTTGGGTGCTGCCTCCTCTTCAACACCTTCGAACACTTGTGATATAATCGATAAGATGTGGTGATAGGTAAGGAGCTTAGCTATCAGTTTTGAGCTTTGTAACTTGATTTGTGTGACTCGAAGTTTGGCATATAATTTGCGGCTAGCATGAAGAGTTTTTAAAACCCATATCTAACCGGGGTTGAATTTTAAAAAATTTGATATTTTCATTCATTGGTGATTATATTTCATATCTGATAATATAGGTGATGGAATCCGGTTGACTCTTTGTAGAGTAATACATCTCCATTAGCTCGCAAGATGCGTCCCAAACGCTATGCCTCTTGACGACGAGAACCAGAATGAGACGGTATTTACATTAACGTCGTGCTTGAATGCATACAGGATCCTTGTTCTTTCACTATGACTGGTAGCATCATGAATCATGGGCTTCTTGAGCTTCATTGCATATTCAGTAAGTGCAAAAAGATTGTCTACGAAAACAATTATCTTATCCCCATGTTGTTTCACATTTTCAACCTGAGAAGGATGTATTTCAAATGAATGTGTTTCTTTTTCTTCAATCGCTACTGTGATGTCTTCACTATCAATGAGTTCTTTGTAGCTTTCTCCCATTTCATTTGGAGCTTTACTAACTGTGAACATATCCCCTCCCTTTATATCAGAGACCTCAGATGAATGTAATCTTGAATGAGAAATTACAACATCTTTAAGCAAGGTCTTCAGAACCTCTGGATACGGGGACTCCACAAAATAGCAATTTTTTCAACACAAGCTTAACTTTTCCATAATTGGTTGTTGATCCGTTAATGAAAACAATGATCTCATTGGGAAGTCTTGGATAACTTGTTGAGGACAACAATAATTGTTTCAGTTTCAAGCCCCACAGAAACAGCAGCATACAATGAATATGTGTCAAATTGTATTCATGCATAGATGTTGGTCTATAAACAGGCTCAACAATATAAATTAGGAAGTCATATGCTTGCTTATAAAGTGCAGAAAAAGGTCTTCAGAAATATCCGTCCATCCAAACAAACCCATAGTGGTCTATTAAAATAATCAGGTTTCAGCTCCATCTTGGAGAAATCTCTCTTTTGTCCATATGAAGAGTTGATAGGTTTTCTTTATCACCCTTAATCTTTACAAGCAACTGGATATCAAAAATGCCTATCTGCACAGTCTCTGGTACCTACAATCTTAATTGGGCATCTGGAAGATCAATGTATGCACCATATTACCACTCTTTTAGACACCGATTTTACACCTATCGTTGATACAAATGACATTGTATTCCTAAAACCCTGCATGATCTTTTGACACTTGCAATCTTGGCAGATAATAATAATAAATAGCTTGATGATACAAGTGAATGGAATCGGGTTTGGCACTTGCGTGGCTTTAGAGACTTGTGTGTTGGCTTATGAGTTGACTGTGCTCTACATGTAGATTGATAGACTTTAATTGACTTGATTGTGATATGGCTCAAACTGTTATAGCTTAGACTTAGGACTAAAATACATAAGCACACACCATAATATTAGAGAAATTTGCTAAAATATGAAAAGCATTAGAAGTTAGGGTTTATAGGAAATACTGACAAAGTTTTGGAATGCACATCAGAGCAATCAATGGAATCTTGGTCTACAGATATTTGGAGACAAAACACTAGCCAAACATATTTAGAAATGGGCATATTGAATGGAACTTTGAGGAGATACTCCAAAAATACCAGTGCATTTTTTATGACTGATTCTGTATGAATGCTCCTCTGTAAACTTGTAGCCTTTCTATAGTCTGCTTTGATTATTTATGAGCTCAACAACTGAAAATATCTAGATTCTTGTATGGCGAGCTTATTCTTCTTCCTATTCCTACATTAACACTTTTCACTGCTTCTTAATCAAGTAAACTCATGCTTCCAATGAAACCATGTAAGAAATTTATTTGCTGACAAAATTCTTGATCTTGATCCCAAAAACAAAAGAATGCGTAGCCAATAGAGATGTGTTCGGAAAAAATGATAGAAGCAGCCTTCATCTGATAAGAATATCTTGATCTTTATATTGTTCAATGATTCCAAAAAATCGGCAATAGGATCAATAAAATAGTAAAGGAATACCTCTTCAAGCTTCTATTCTGACTGTAAATGGAAATGTTGTTGTTGGCTATCCTCCCCGATCTCAATGATGAATGTGGACTACTCAACCTTTGTCGGAGAAAAATTCATACTCAGATTCTGATATGAACCCTTCTTTTCTTCAACTTCCTCCTCATATCTGTTGCAAAACACTTTTGTCTTCAAATCTAGAAACTCAAGGCTTCCCTTAGTATTTGTTGTAGATCTCAAATTATCTCCTGCTGATATGTCAATCTGCTCATCATTTTTCAAATTTTCAAAATGGATAATCATATCTTCATCACAATCATCTTTAAAAGATGCATTTAATACAATGTTTAAAGCATCACAATGGTTGTCATAATGTGAAATATCAATCTCTTGATAACAAAGAGTATTCTCGATAGCAGCGTACTCTTCATTAACATTCGAGTCTTTAGTCAATAAATGAAATTCATGACAACATTCAGGATAGAGAAGATCATCTAGAAAATGGTCTTTACAAAACACATGAAAAAAAGCATGAAAATCTGCCAAAGAGTTGATATTGGCATAAGGCAGAGACCGGTACAAATCATGAGAAATTCCATCTAATGAGAAATAGAAGAGCCGGATCTGAACATCCTCATGCACAAATTGCAACCAATGCATGTAATCATGAAATTCCAGCAAATGTTCAGCTGGCACTTCCCATTCTTCTCCTCGAATTCTGGGAAGACTATTTTCCCATTCATCTCTACTAGGCACTGAATTAGGGAAGCCAACAATTTTTGAAAAATCACAGAACGCATACCTCTTAGCAAAGATCTAGTTCATGTCATACCAGTGGAGTCACCAACAGATTTCTGAACAATGGAGTCGCCACTGAATTCATCCTTCATGTATTCGCTAGATAGATTATTACAACCAATGTAATGTCCAATCCTTATCTATCATAAGGGAGTAGATCTAATGTCATCTCCTAGGGAAGTTGAGCTTCAATCTCCTCTCCCTGGCAATGGCGCCAATTTGTTATCACTCCAAGAAACTCTTTGGGGTTGTACGCCAAAGATGCTTGGTAACTCAAGAATATGGTAAATTTGGTATGCTTGGAACAATGGGATAACTCAATAACTATTGAAATGGACAACCCATCATACATTCGAATAAGACAGTGCTTTTAGAAGTCAATAATCAGACAAGATAGTTTAAACAGGGGATGAAGAATACTAATCTTGATAACCAAATACAACTAGGTGTAGGGTCAATACAAGATAGCAAGAAGTCCTTCAATTCAAGTTTATGAGCTTAATAAAGAGATGACAATCTTTAGAAGCTAAGACAAACTGAAGTAAAGTACACAAAGATAAGATGCATGAGCAATTATGATATTGAAGACAAAAGAAGATTGTGATTCTATTATCAAATAAGAGTCTATAACAGTAGAAAAATGTATCCAAGATTGAACCTTTAGTGCTCTAAATGTCTTTGGCTTTATAGCCTTACAAGATGAAATCTAGATCCTTGAAAGATGGATCAAATTTGCACCAAATAGTCAAATCAAAATAGATACAACAAGTGTAGGATGAGATCCTATAAAAATGGATCTAGAATACTAAAAATGGAAAGTCAAAACAAAATAGGAAAAGATCCTATCTAAGGATTCAAACTCTATCTTAATAGCCTTCATATCCTCTAAACTCTTTGCCAGATGAAGAAGACCTTCCAAGGCTGATGAATCTTCATAAGAAATTCGAATTTGCCACCTTTGGCAAAAAAAACAATTTTTTTCTCATGAACTAGGTCACCATTTTCACTTTTCCACCTTCTTAAACATTAAATACATCAAGATAAAACCTTAAATCTGATGTATTTAATTATTATGCATCTTTAGAAACCAACCTCGAAAGATTTGATTGAGAAAAAGTATAATCTGGGCAAAAATACAACCTTGCTTCCATGTAACAAGTTTCACCAGCTAATTTTCCATAAATACAACCCTTTAGCTGGTGAAAAGCAGAGCTTTCACTAGCTAACTAGCAAAATTCAAGGCAGAATAGCTGGTGAAAGTGCAGATTTTTTAAATAAAAACTGCCTTGGAAAAAATCGAATTTCTAAGTCGTGGAGAATCCGGTTTACATGCTTGAATAGTCGATTGACATCTAGAAATCCTACTCTTTCCAATGGTACTTTCAAATCTTCATTTGGATCTT
This sequence comes from Picea engelmannii, assembly GCA_009831015.1. Lineage (NCBI taxonomy): Eukaryota > Viridiplantae > Streptophyta > Pinopsida > Pinales > Pinaceae > Picea > Picea engelmannii. The sequence goes on along the minus strand of ML787639.1, from coordinate 145,307 downwards.
GGGAAGGTAGTAAAAATTTCCCCGCAATATTAGGAATTGTTTTTCAAACAAATTTTAGAATGAATTTGATCGCTAACAGAATGTACAACCTCTTTGAGCATAGACAGTCTAGTGCAAAATTCAGGGGGAATGTACAACCTCTGTGAGCATAGATAAACTAGTGAAAAATCCATGGGGAATGTACAACCTCTGTGAGCCTAGTCAAGCCTTGTGAGCCATGAGAAAAATTCGATGCATCTAGCAAAAGTTAGGTTGAATATAAAATTCCTATGAACTAGAAACAACCGATATTCCTAATATTGCAAATGATATAAATGTATTGATCTAGTGCGTTGGCATGTGTAACATTATCCACCATGAAGAGAATTTTGAATTTCCTTGTAAAGATTCGAGTTGTAACTGAAGTCTTAAGTCTATTTCTATTTTAGAACTAAAGTGTAATGTTGAGTTGTAATTGAAGTCTTAAGTCTAGTTCTATTTTAGAACTAAAGTGTAATGTTGAGTTGTAACTGGAGTCTTATTTCTATTTCTATTTTAGAACTAAAGTGTAATGCTGATTTGTAACTGAAGTCTTAAGTCTAGTTCTATTTTAGAACTAAAGTGTAATGTTGAGTTGTAACTGAAGTCTTAAGTCTAGTTCTATTTTCGAACTAAAGTGTAATGTTGAGTTGCAATTGAAGTCTTAAGTCTAGTTCTATTTTTGAAGTAAAGTGTAATGTTGAGTTGTAACTGAATTCTCAAGTCTAGTTCTATTTTCAAACTAGAGTATACCAGTCTCAAGTCTAGTTCTATTTTCAAACTAGAGTATTCGAGTCTCAAGTTTAGTTCTAAGTTCGAACTAAAGTATGAAGCTGAGTTATGATTAAAGCATGCAAACATGTTACTATTTCGAGCCTCTCCTCTTCTCCTCTTAAGCCTATATAAGCATAGGTCGACTCCTCTCTTCAACACAGTTTGATATGCAGGTTAAGGGTGAAGCAATAGAGGAGCATGTTAGTGATAAATAGGCATCATACCAAATAAGCATATCAGTGTTGTATATCAGCAATAGAGGTTACATATCAGAAGCGTATATCAACAACATATCAGTTTTGTATGTCAACAATAGAAGAAAATTATAAGAAGTGTATTTCATCAAGGTCTCTTAGGTCTTTGTCAAGTCAGAGTCATCTTGGCAAGATCTTTAAGAGAAGAACATTCATGGTGGATATTTGTAAGTGATCTTACATTATTAATGAAATAAGGGAATATCGTTTGTTGGGGGTTTTCTCCCTGTACAGGGTTTCCCCAGGGTATATATGTTGTTGATATGCATGCTTACTTATCTACATAGTTATTGTTATTCGGTATTAAGATGGAATCAAAGTATTGAATAAAATAAAATAATTAATCCGCATAAGAAATCATGCTCATAATTTAACACATGTTAGTTCAAATTCCAATAATGAATCTCAGGATGATGAACGAAAGAGGAATGAATTATTTCACATAAGATTTGTATCTAAACACACTAAGATAAATACATTATTTGATCTAGGTTCCCAAGTAGATTTGATATCTAAAGCACTTGTCAAAAAGATGGGTCTTAAAACGAAACCACATCCAAATCCTTATCCTCTTGGTTGGGTATGTGATAGAGAAAAACTTAATGTCACCAAACAATGTAGGGTCATATTTTCTATCACTTCAAAGTTTATTGATGAAGTGGATTTGGATGTTGTATCACTTGATATATGTGGCATAGTGTTGGGGAGTCATTATCTTTATGATAGAAAAACAGTCTTATTTTGTCATGAGAACAAATACCACCTTACTAAGGGGGGAGTGGAATATATTGTTCGATCTCAAAACATGAGGGTAAATACAACAATTGTTAGTGTGGGACAAATGAAGAGACTCATAAACACTAATAAGAGATATGTACTCATGGATGTAAGAGAGAAAGTTGTTGGAACATACGACACTTTCCGATGATGTGATCCTTCTCATAAGAAAGAATTGATTGATATTGTTTCTAAGTATGATGATATTTTCCAGGAACAAGATGGATTACCTCCTAAGAGTTAAATCCAACATGATATACATCTTCAGCAAGATTCTCCTCATCCTAATGTGGGCATGTATAGGATTTCAGTTGTGGATATGATAGAGATCAAGAAGCAGGTACAAGGATTATTGGATTAAGGGGTCATCAGACCCAACTCATCTCCTTGTGGTTATCCGATCGTGATGGTGCCAAAGAAACATGACACACAGAGAATGTCTATCAATTACCAGGCCTTAAATAAAATCACGGTGAAAAATCGATACCCTCTTCCTAGTATAGATGATTTACTTGATCAATTAAAGAATGTTGTTTGTTTAACTAATTTGGATTTTCACAGTGGGTACCATCAAATCAGGGTTGCAGAATAGGATGCATGGAAGACTCCCTTTAAAACCAAACAAGGATTGTTTGAGTGGTTATTTATGTTGTTTGGGCTATGTAATGCTCCAATGACTTTCATGTGTGTGATGAACGATGTATCCAAGCCTTTCCTAGATGCTTCTGTGATTGTATATTTAGACAACATTCTTATTTTTAGCGGGACTTGGGATGAACATGTGAGGCATGTAAGAAAGTATTGGATACTTTGCAAAGGGAAAATTTGAGTATAAAATTGTCTAAATGTGAATTTGGCAATACTGCACTTGTATACTTAGGTCATATTGTAGGAGGAGGACAATTAAAAATTGATCTTTCCAAGATTGGTGTAGTTGTAAATTGGCCTGATCCAAAAATTGTAACCAAGATCCATAGCCTCTTAGGTGCAGTACAATATTGGAGGAGGTTCATTTCAAACTTCTTCTTTATAATAGCTCCTTTGCATGCCTTAACCAGTGTGAAGAACACTTTTCAGTGGGAAAGAAAGAAACAAAAATCTTTCGACACTTTGAAGGAAAAGATCAGTACTGCACCAATATTAGCACTGTCAAATCTTCAACAAACCTTTGAGATCGAGACAAATGCCAGTGGATACGCCATGGGTGTAGTATTGATGCAATATGGTAAGCCTATCTGTTACCACTCTGAAACTTTTAACCAAGTTGTTGTTAACTATCCTACATATGATAAAGAGTTGTATGCATTAGTTCAAAGCGTAGATAAATGGAATCAATACTTGTTAGGGAAGGAAACAATCATACATATAGATCACCAACCCTTACAGTATCTCCAACCACAAAGAAAACTACAACAATCTCGACACTACAAATGGATGGGTTTTCTACAACAATTTCATTTGGTAATCAAGTACAAAAAGGGTACAAGTAACAAGGTAGTTGATATTCTTTCTAGACCTCCTATTGTTGCTTCTATTATTTTGAAGAATACTTATTTATCTCATGATAGCTATGTGGAACAATATGCCATTGATGAAGATTTTAAAGAAGTATATGAGAATCTAACCCATGGTGCACGAGTAGAGAACTATTGTCTGGAGGGAAAAATACTCTACCATCTTGGAAAGCTATGTATTCCTACAAGTAAGCAAGTCCATGTAATACAAGAATCTCACACTTCTCTTGTGTCTGGGCATTTTGGGGTAGGAAAAACTATGGCTCATTTGCAGAGGTTTTTTTACTGGCCTAAAATGAAAGAAATTCTAACTAAATATGTAAAGGGGTGTGTGATGTGTTCTACTTGTAAGCCTACTAATAGAAAAATGGGGCTATACTCACCACTACATGTTCCATCACATCCATGGGAAAGTATCTCCATGGTTTTTGTAGGAGGTTTACCAATATCAAAATCAAGTCATGACTATTTGTATGTTGTAGTGGATAGGTTCAACAAGATGTGTATCATGATGCCATTTAAAAAGTAGATCACTAGTGAGAAGACCGTTAATCTATTCTTTCAATATGTTTGGGTTCATTTTGGGTTACCCACATCCATTATCTCAGATCAAGGTACTCGATTCCTTGGGGATTTTTTGACAAGCTTGTGGAGAATGGTGGACATCAAATTGAAGAGGATCACTAATTTCCATCCACAAGCTGACGGATAGACATAGGTTGTAAATAGAACCGTGGTACTTTTTCTTCGAGGTTATTGCAACAAGAATCCCAAGTTATGGGATTTACAAATACCCTATGTACAACATGCTTATAACCGAGCCTTACATTCCTCCACTCAGTGTTCTCCTTTTGAGACATGTTTTGGGTACCTACCTAAAGTTCCTTTGGACTTGATGTATGGGAAATATGTCGATTCAAATGAAGAAAGAAAAGAGGACAGAGTCTGCAAGTTCATCCAGAGGATCCAGCAGGTGCACCAGGAAGTCAGGGAACAATTGGAGAAAAGTCAAGCACAGTATAAATATCGACATGATAAGAACAGGATTGAGCATCAGTTCTAGGTTGGAGACTAGGTATGACTTCACATTAGAAAGGAGAGATTGAAGGGTGAAGGCAAGAAACTCAATCCCATTCATTATGAACCCTTCACTATTTTGGAGAAAAGTGGTACCAATGATTTTCATCTAGATATTCCACCATATATACAGATTTACTTAGTTGAAAATGTAGAGACCTTGAAACTTTTTGAGCCTCTCATGATCATGGATCATAATAAGGAAGTTTCAATACATTCAGTTGATGAGTTTTATCCTGAGTACTTGAATGAGTTAAAGGAAGATATCATCTTGGACAGAAGGATGAGGAATTCACGTAGGGGTGATGTTGATTATCTTTGAGTAGGCTTAAAGGGCACACATCCAAGCAAGGAAAAGTGGATTGAGAAGGACACAGTGAGGGAACTCTTTCCTCACTTATATGTTGATTGATGAAAGCTTCCAGTGGTCCAAAAATCTCTCAGTGGGAAGGCGTGATCCAGAAAGGATCCAAAGAAGACTAAGGATAGATCAGAACTTGCAGAAGCAACCAAGGATGCTCAGAATGGCCTCAACAAACAAAGAAAGGGAAAAAATTCAAAGTTCTCAAAACTCAGTGAAAATGACATCATCGCAAAGAGTGCATCTCAATCTTTCCAATGGTGAAAATGTCTCATCAAATCAAGTTACGGATCGAAAGATATTTGTGGTCAAGGATTGATGAACCTAGCCCAATCAATAGGCGATGAGTCAGCATTCATACTGCTGACATCAGCATGAGTACATATGACATCAACATTTCTACAACATACATGGAATCTGCAGGGGGTGACACGTGTCATGTTGATGTCAGCATGACATCAACATGGTGACATGGAAACACTAGAGGCTACCACGTGTCACTCATATTTGGCATTTCTGGGTCATTTCATGGACCAATAAAATTGTATCACGTGGCAATCTGTACAACCACATGGTAGTCTGTACAGTGACATGGTGGTTGACGTGGAAGGTTGAGTTGGAAGACCATATGCTGACGTGGTAGGGTGATTGTATAGTGGTTGACGTGGCCCAATGGTTGGATTCAATGTGGCCCAGTCATGCACTGCCATGTGGCAGTGGGAAAATAGCCAATGAAAACCCATGATAGAAAATTAAAAATATATATATATATATATTGTTGGGTTCGCCAAATCTAGCACCCGACTGAATTGTAGAAGCCTCGCTAAAGTTAGTGGAACATACTCATGTCAAATATATATATATATATATATATATATATATATATATATATATATATA
>ML787639.1:108350-125460 GCA_009831015.1 Picea engelmannii | reverse complement strand
TTAAACATAACGTATAAAGTGTTGACTGCATCCACAAAAATGAAGTGTTTTTTTACACAGGTTAATACGATGGTTATGTAAACCAGATTTTAACATTCAAATATTGTATTCAGAGGTAGTCCTTTGTCCCATAAATATGGAGAGGAGTCAGAGGAGGTATACTTTACTTGGCCTTAATTTTAAATTTAGATTTTTGTTAACATAATCACATTATAAAAGTAGTTGATCTACGTTATAGATAGGTCATATTAATCACTTTTATAATAAATAAGCATTTTTATAATAAATATGAATAAAATTAGGATTTCAGATTACTATTAAAATTAAAATTTGAATTTTGAATTAAGATTAGGGTTTCATATGTATTCCATTTTCAACTTTTTCAACTAAACGTTGATACTAATATATCAACGGAAACTGAAACAAATAAAGATTGAATTCTTAATTAATAAAATTTTCAACCAAAAAAATATTTAAAAATATTATATTATGTTTACAGCCATGCAATATCTTGGGACATAAATAGGCTGGTGATTCTTGGGACACAATACGCTGGTGAGATGAAGAAAGGTCTGTTTACAGGCATGCACTATCTGATGCCAAAAAGAGGCATACTATCTTTACATTCTGGCTGCAACATGGGCAAGGGAAGGGATGTCACTTTGTTTTTTGGTTTGTCAGGTATACAAATATTATATTTTTCTTACCAAATTCATTATAACAAGTCTGATTTGATTACATAAATTAATTTCAGTACATATTGTATGTAAAACCATAATGATCCACAAGTGCAATAGGGACTGGAAAGACCACTCTTTCTACAGATCACTAGAGGGAACTGATCGGAGACGATGAGCATTGCTGAAGCGATAATGGTGTATCTAATATCGAGGGAGGTTGCTATGCAAAATGCATCGACCTCTGAAAAGAAAAGGAGGCCGATATTTGGAACTGCATTAAATTTGGAGCAGGTAATTCTCGTAAATTAACAATCTATGGATTTAAATTTATCTTCGTTGTATAGGATTAGTAGTATTTGATGAACATACAAGAGAAGTAGATTATTCTGATAAATATGTGACCGGTAAGTACCTATATGACGGTCTAAAACTTTGTTGTAGATCTAGTAAAAGATGTGTCTCATACTATCTTTATGATTCAATCATTCAAAAGAAAAATCAAACCATAAACCAAAAAAAATGGTATCAGAATCGGAGATTGCTATTAGCTTTTCACAAAGTAAAAAATCTTGAAGCCTCAACTACATCATCCAAACAGAACATACACATGAGAACTTAAACAATCCAATATAATTAAATTCTTGAATATTTTCAAGATGTACATACATTGAGAATCAGAGATTTCTATTAGGTTTTCACGAAGCAAAAATGTTGAAGCCTCACCTAAATCCCAAACATAGCATATACATACATTGAGAATCAGAGATTGCTATTAGGTTTTCACGAAGCAAAAATGTTGAAGCCTCACCTAAATCCCAAACATAGCATCCACATGAGAACTTAAACAATCCAATATAATTAAATACACATCAAAACTCAAATAGGAATAGAAAACTCTTAGAGGCCTATGAAAACTGAGCATATATATCAAAACTCTCATATTTAAATATGAATGGAAAAATCTTCTGATGTAATTAAATAACCCAAAACCAAAACTCACAGATTTTCGTGAATACTGTAGAACGGTGCCAATGAATTTTTTCTACAAAAAAATTTCTACATAGAATAAGGCGTTTTTCAGATTCTAATATTTAGTCTTTAGTTGATGTTTGGTTAGAGATCCATTTATTGTATCTAATTGTCGTAATCTATAAAGGCCAACATAAAACCCTGATATATCATTCAATAGCTCAAAGATATTACAAAGACCTACACTACAAAGCCGAAGAAAAAGACAAAATACCCTATTGGGCTAGTATCCATAAGGAAAGGAAAGTCTCCAAGGGGTATCATCCAAACCATGTAAAACGAGGTGATGTGGTCAAGGGATGTCTGGACATACGGGTAGAGTGAAAGACATGGATGCATGATATTACCTGTGGGTGCCTTTGTAGAAGGCAAGTTGTACCCGTCACGGACGCAATTCTTTCCAAGCCCTTTATTGTCTTTATTCTTTTATTTTCTTTATTTGCATTTTTTTTTTCTATTTCAAGGACTAACTAGAGGACACTGCCTTGGCATGGTGACCAAATCTGACAGTGTTACCCACAAGTACTTTCACAGAGATGATAAGGTTGGCTCATGATGAGACCCCCTTTCCCTTGGCCATGCAACCAAAGGTCACTGCCCTAGTGGGGTAACCAGATAGTGGCAATGTCATACTGTTAGGTACCCATGAACATAATAAGCTGGATCGTGATGAGACCCCCTATCCTCTTGGCTAGGTCTTGTTTTTTTTTGTTATTTTTCTTCGGGTCCCTCTTGTTTCTTGCTAAGAGGCCTTTTATTGCCTTCTCGGGGATCCCTGGGAGAGGCATCTCTAGGTTTCATTTTTTTATGGCTTTTATCTTTTACCAGTTGCTTTTACCTTCTGAGCCTTTAGCCCCTTCTTCCCACGAGATAAGGTGCAACCCCACAAACAGATCATCCTAATGCCCAGATTAGGGGAAAGGGACAGATGAGTGGGAGATAAGATGTAAAAGTGATGATATGATGGGAGCGGACGATGGCTCTTCAGAAATCCCTCGAGTGGAAAACCAAAACCTATGGGTACAGGCTTGCTAGGACACCTTGTGAATCCCCCCAACCATCGTCAAGTGGGTTAATGTAAGATCCAAGCAGTCATTAGAAATAAAAGGAGTAAGATGCATATATCTAAAGGTTATAATGATTAAAAGTGACACATACCATGATACCTAGACTAATTACCTCATGGAGCAAGATTCTTCTCTGATACAAGTCCAAGTCGAAGGTGATGGATGCTTCTGCTGCTGATAAGACAAGTCTGATGAAGGAGAAGAAATATGGGTCCTCCAGGGCCACGCTCAGGTCAATCCTGCTCTCGGTACTCCATGTCTAGGACCTGTGGGCCTCGAGACATGATCTCCTAGTTATCCCATGAAATCGGGGATAACATCTAGCTCGAACTCGGGGACATGTGCTCACCGTAGAGCGCATGAGAACCTCGGCATCTCTAGCATAACCTGCAAACCTGCTCATCTTGAAAAGGGCGTCATTAACAAAGGTGGGGTGGTATTGCCACCCTGCAATATATATATGTGTATAACTGAAATAAAACAATCAATATGCAAGTGAGGAAGCAAACTATCATGAAATGCAAATGGTATAATACACGGAAAATGCCTACTTACCTTTACTTACTTGTGGGGTCAAGTCTCTGGCGGGTAGTAATGCTTGATATGGAAAGCGTTTACTGGCAGCTTCAGGATTTCTCCTTCTATGGTCTCTAAGTTGAAAGAATTTGTGCCTGCACAACTCGTGATTTTATAAGGGCCTCCCCATAGACTGTCAAATTTTTTGTGCATACCAGGCTTTGCATTTCTCTTATCCCATAGTAGTACAAGATCTCCTTTGGCGAAAATTCTTTCCTTGGCTTTATGATCAAAGGTGTTCTTTATCTTTTCTTGATTTCTCGTCATTTGACCCAAGGCACTTCTCCTCATCTCATCTAGCTCTATCAATTGATTGATCCTTCCTTGGATTGCTTCTTCATCTGTGGTGTATTCTTGAGAAAAATGAAGGATAGGGATTTGGAGGTTCACAGGAAGCTTTGCTTCAAGTCCATATACCAGCTCAAAAGGAGTTTTTCCTGTGGAAGTTTTTGTCGTTATTCGGTCTTCCCATACTGCATATTTTATTTTTCTTTCCCATGACTTTTTATTCTCTCTAACAACCTTCTTCAGAATATTCATGAGGTTCTTATTGGTTGATTCTGCTAATCTGTTTCCTTGTGGGTAGTAGTTGGAGGAATGGGATAGGGTAATGCCATATTTGAAACAAAATTCTACCAGAGCATAAGAGCTGAAAGCTTTGGCATTATTTGTAGTCATCTTGGAAGGGGCATCGAACCTAGTTATGATCCGGTCTTCCAAGCAATTCATGACTACTTCCTCGGTGGCCTTTTTAGTAGGAATATATTCGACCCATCTGATGAAATAGTCTGTAGCTGTTAGGATCCACTAATATCCATTACTCGAATTGTCTTTGAATTCACCAACAAAATCCAAATCCCATTGCTGAAAGGGTGCCTCTACCATGGATGATTTTAGGGGATAAATTTCGCTCATGGGCTAATTTTCCATGGTTTTTCCAAAAACAAGATTCGCTATTTTAAAAATGTTTCACCCAAATTCTATAGGATAAAATTATTTTACTTTAAAAATTGCCAAAAGTTTATAAAAACTATATAAAATCCTTACAAATTTGAATATTTTTACGAAAATATCGCCAAACATTTATAGTTGGCATATGAAGGATTAGTAAGATTCGCCAAGGCCTCTACATTTTAAAATATATTTCCATCCTTAAAATCATCCCTAGCCTCTACTACCACCCATTTCAAGGGTTGTGCTGGGAGTCTCGGTTTGTCGGAGAAGTACTGGCAAGGTTGGCAAGATCAGACGTGCTGGTAAGTGTCTGAAAAAAGAGCTGGCCAATAATAGTCGGTGCTCAAAATCTTATGGGCAGTAGTACGAGCAACAAAATGTCCACCACAATGCCCAGACTGCAATTCTTCCAGTATCTTCTTTGCCTCTTCCTTGTTCACACATCGAAGTATAACACCATCAGAATTTTTCCACCCAAGTCCATCTTCAGTCAAGAAGTATTTCATAGCTCTCAATCTCAAATCCCTTCTCTTGTAGTCCACCAAGTGATCAGGGCAAGACAAGTTCTTTAGATAATAAACGATATCGAAATACCACTCGTCATGTTCTAGTTCACGGATCATTACATTTACTTGCTCAGTCTCACCCATCTGTATAGCTTCCTTGTTGCTCTCAGTTATAATTTGGGCCAAAACTTGTCCTTTTATTATCTTGGTGGGTTTTATTTCCAAGTCATACTCCTGGATTTTGGAAACCCACTTCCCTCGAGTACCCATGCAATCTTGTTGTGATAAAATGTCCTTCACAGCTGGGTATGGGACATAAGCCTTGATTTTATTGTAACCGATGTAGTTCCTGAAGTGTTTGAGGGACTTGACTAAGGCATAGGCTTGTTTCTCTCTGATGGAGTAGTTTAAATCTGAGTCTCTCGGGACTTTTCTCATAAAGGCCATGAGGTGTTCATAGTTATCACTATCTTTTTGCATCAGGACACCTGCAATAGTATCCTGGGATACAAATGTGAATATTATGTAATCCTGTGAGAAATTAGGACTAATCAAGATGGGGGCTTGTGAGATAGCATTTTTTATGTCTTCAAAGGATTTGTTGGTGTCATCTCCCCACCTGAAAGCAACATCCTTTTTTAGCAAAGTGCTCAAAGGGTTTATCCTCTCAGCAAAATTTGGTACAAATCTATGGATGAAGTTGATTTTTCCGAGAAAATATTGCAAAGCTTTCTTGTTGGCCAGAGGGTGGACATCCTTTATCGATTGGACTCTTTCAGGATCAATGGAGACTCCTCCTTGTGAGGCCACATGTCCTAACAGTTTTCCTTCGTCAATCCCAAAGACAGATTTCTTGGGATTCAGAGAGATGTCATACTTTATGCATCGCTCAAAAACAATCTTGAGGTGAGAGAGATGGTCTTTCCTATCCTTGGACACAACCGTAAGGTCATCTTGGTAAATTTCTATGATTTTTTGTATGAGGTCTCTAAAGGCAAAGTCCATTGTTCTCTGAAAAGTGGCACCAGCATTCATAAGACCAAATGGCATCCTTAAGTACATAAAAGTTCCCCAAGGTGTAGTGAATGCAGTTTTGAGTTGGTCTTCCCTTTTGAGTAAGACTCGATTGTACCTTGAGAACCCATCTAGCATACACATCATACCTGCCCCTATGACTATTTAAGGAAAATGTGCCATGTTTGGGAGGGGATAATTATAATTTAATGACAATTGGTTGAGGTTGCGGAAATCAACACACAGGCGGATAACAACCACCAAGTTTGACATCCAAGAAGAATACTTGATAGGGGCTATGATACCAACATCAACCATTTTTTGGAGCTCCTTTTGTATTTATCTTGCCAACTTTGGGTTGATATGCCTTAGCTTTTGTCAGAATGGTTTGGCCCCTTCTACCAAAGGTATGGCGTGTTGGATGACATCCCCCCTATAGGATTTCAAATCATCATAGTTCCATGCAAAGGTATCTTTGAATTCTCTAATGAGCGCTAGTATCTCCTTTCTTTCTTTCTCGATGGTGCCCTTTCCTATTTTCACCATCCTTGGGTCCATCTCTGTACCTATATTGAATTTCAGGGCTTCTTCAGCTTGCTTGTTGGTTCTCTTTCCCTTAAAAACATCATGCCTGTCAAAAAGGTTTTCTAGGGGAATACAATCTTTTGGTAAGGTATTGTTTTGCAGGTTGATGACTTCTAGATCCATAGAATCGGCCAGGAAAGCAACTTGTGAATTGGTAGACTCTTTGTTGTTCTCCATGAATCTGATAATTTGATAATCATCCTCGAACACCTGCCAATGTTCCAAATTGTCGGGAACAGAAGGCCTAAAAAGAACCTCCATCTTGGATAGGTCGTGAAAAGGTCCTTCACATGGTTGTAAAGTAGAAGCAGAGACAACCAAAGCATCAGAAACATGGTTTTCTTCTCGAGGAACTGCTTCGATTGACACTTTTCTGAGGATTTTGAAATAGTTTGAGCCACATCTCAATACTTTTTCAACTTTTCATTTTTAGTGGAAAATCTCATCAAAACTTGTGACACAATGAGGTCTGAGTCCCCTTTTACTTCCAGGATTGTAACACCTTTGTCAATTGCTAAATTGAGACCTAGAATCAAGGCTTCATACTCGGAAACATTGTTGGTGCAATGGAATTCAAGCCTATATGAATGGTAAAAGACTTCACCTGAAGGAGTTGTTAAGACTACTCCAGCGCCTGATCCAGAGCTTGAGTGTGATCCATCGAATTCTAAGGTCTAGATTCCTTTGGTCTCTTCAAAAGTATCCATATCTAACTTCCCTTCCTGGATGAACCAATTATTAAGGCCACTATTGATGCATAAAAGTTGGTCACTTGGCTCACTAGTGGTTTCAACCAAGGAGCCAACGAGGGGCTCATTGTAGATGGTGAAGAAACCCCCTTCGGGATGAGGGATGGTTGCTTTAGGCTATTGCTTATGAATACTTCCACTTAAATTCTCTATGAGATCTTTGTGAAGAATGATCCCCAAATTATTCACAACATTTATGACGACCATGTTTATTAGGAAAGAAGCACTGGGGCAGGAGTCAAAGGCCACCTCGAGGTTATTAATGACCCCTTTTGAAAAATCTCCTCCGGTATTTGTTTGTGAGAGGATCAGACCTAATTGACACATAACATCTTCAGTAATCATGTTGGTTGTGGAACTTGGGTGCAGGAGACAGTTGCAAAGGAGGGAATCTTTGACTTGGAGAGAGACAATAAAAGGTGTGAACTCATAAACTTTGGAAACAGGGTGTCCCACTTGGTGGATAAAAAGAGCAAAATCTTCAAAAGGATTTTGCTCAACATTTTCAGGTAAGATAGTTGCAACTTCATTCTTAGGATGGGTCCTTTTCAAAGGGGGTTCTTGGGAAGGGATAACACTTTCATGGGAAAGGCTCCATTTTCTCTTAGTGGGAGCGAGTTCGACCTGGAGGATCCTTGGAGGTTCAGGCTCCATAATAGGCTCATTACCAGGATCCCATAGTTCGCAATTTTGTGAAAGATCCCTTTGATGAATGTAATCTTCAAAATTAAGCTTCCTTTCAATCTGAAACACTAGGTCTTATGCTTCCTCTAAATTTGTTGGTGACCGGTCCTTAACGTTGAATTGCATGGTTCCTTCCAAGGAGGACAAGAAATGATCGATGATGGCTTGCTTTGAGGCCACCATTGATCCGACCCTTTTGAGGAGGAGGTTGAACCTATCACTGAAATCTATGACACTCTCACAGGGTCCTTTGCAAATACTAAGGTATTGGGAAAAAGAGTCCTGTGAGTGCTCACTATCACACCACCTTATTTTAAAGGCCTTTTGTAGTTCTTTAGGGTTTTTTATGCTTCCTTTAGGGCACCTATCAATCCAAACTTTAGCATCTTCTATAAGGGAACTTGCAAAAAGCCTCATGAAGACATCAGGGTGAACTTGACTGGCCAAATGAAAATCAAAACTATCGTAGAACTAGGTCCAATGTGATTTTCCAGGGATACCCTTTCTTGAGAAGAAAGGTAGCCAAGAATTTGCATCCTTGGGTAAGTCATGCAACCCTCGTTGGATGTTACTTAGGTCGAAACAACTGAAACTTTCTCAGTAGGACCACTTGTGAGGATTAAGATTAATCGAGGGGGCAGAGCTTGTCAAGGTGACAATGGCCATAGTAGAGGGATTTGAGTATTGTCGCCCACTACGGGTCGTCATCGGTGGAGTCGCCACATAGTTTACTTCAAACTACCAATGAAAAGAGGAAAAAACACCCTAGTGGAGTCACTAGGTAAGCTTGTAAGAAAAGGTCTTTCAGGCAAGGATTACTGAAAAGGTTTATCGTTGAGGAAGATTGACTAAGTGTTCCTCGGCAACGACACCAAAATTTTATCGCAAAGTTTGTAGCTAGGTCAAATGGCTAGAGGATAGAAGCCAAAATGACATAACAGGAACCTACCCCACCCAATGTCACCACAATGGGGAGGTTCTTTCTATTCAGGGAGGTTATCCCAGGGGAGACATCCCCGGTAACCTGGGGTTTTGAAGAGGCAAAGGTATAAAGCTTAAAGTAGAAGTCCCTCCTCACAGGTTACCACCTTGGTCAGATAGTCCGGCTAAACAGCCAATAATGAAGTGTAGCCCCATATTAGAACACCTGCCTCGAACTAGACAATAGAAAAACAATATATATGCAGGCTATAATTCAATGGGTTAGTACTTCATGTAACTATCTGATATCAATATGTCAGCAATGTAAAACAATAGATATTAATGAGATCAACATTTTATCAATATAGCAATGGAAAAATATCAATTCATCAATAACTATTGAGATGATGTAGCCAACAATGTATTTAATCACTCCTTTACTCAATAAATGCTCTTAACCACCATCTAATTGCTTATCAACAAAGGTGCTACGTCAAGATGGAATAACCAAGTATGACATCAGCCTAGTCAGGGTTAGCTAGTTAGTTAGGGTTTCAAATTTAAAAGTTTTAAGAAGTTGTTTGAACACTTTCACTTCAATGTTGTGGATATAAGATTAGTGCCTAGGGGTAGATGGAGTCAATTAAGGAGAGGACACAAAGTTGAAGGGATAAAAGGCTAAGGACATGAGGGAAGGGTTCTAAGGTGCTGCAATGGTAGGGCCCTAGAATCAAAACCCTAGGGGAAAGAGGCTCATTATGGTGTTTCTTAAGCAAGGCCCCGTGCTCTTTCCTCCTTCCTTAGGTCAAAATTGGCAAAATAGCTAGCATAAAAGATAAGTTAAAACAAGAGAGTGAGGTGAGGGAGAGTGTTGCAATGGCAAAGCTCTATCACCAAACCCTAGAACATGGATGGCCCTAGGTGTAGATAACCTAGGGTTGGGACGTCTCCTCCATTTTAACCTTTAAAAATCATAGCTAGCACAAGGGAAGAAGTGAAAAGAGTGTAACAAAGGCTAGGCTCTTCCTTCCTTCTTCAATGGATGAATATTTCTCTTTTAGGGGACATGAAACAAGGACCTACTTCTGTGCTTGTCACCTAGGGTTTTAAATCAGAAAATTTATAATAAATGCAAGAATACAAACCTACAACCATTCAATTAAGAAGTTTTTCAGAAAATACACTTACATATCATGAAGAAATAGCATTGTAAACCCTAGTTGTAAACCTTCCTTCAAGAGAAATGCCAAATATGCCAAGAAAATCCTTCCATCAACAAGTGTGCCTCACTTTAAAAGACCAAATACCCAACAAGGGCACAAAAATCAAACCTCACAAGAGAGTGAGTTGTGTGTTATTGTCAAAATGAGGGGAAAACTCCTCAATATATATTGTATCATGACCTCTAATTAAAATTAGGTCATTAAAAATATCCGACAAGGCTACAAACCAAAATCATACTGTTTTCACATTAAATTGTTAAATCAAAGCCCTAAATGGGCATAAGCAAGATGTCAAGCCCTACTGAGGGAGACATTATGCCTTTTTGGGGCAAAATCCATCACAAATGATAGAACGTTGGCCCTCTTTGAGCCACCAAACCCTACTACACATGACAGCTGCCCTGTCAGGCTGCCACACTCTCAAGATGACAGCAATGGCTCCTAGGTCACGTACTGGGCCACCAAAGGGAGACGTTCCACTTGAAGTGGGTTAACCCCCCTTGGCTGGGTTCAGCGAAAGTGTCCCGGATGGAACGTCCTACATATTCTCAGGTGAAAAAGCTCAATCAAGCACTAATCATCTCCCCATGTGTACTGGTCCACTAGTACCTGTCTGTCGATCATGGTCCTCGACTTCAAAAACTTCGCCCTCCATGGGCTAATTAGTCACAAGGATCATAGCAATGTCAATCACGTTTCATCATTAATGTTATCAAGCATATGCATAAAACCTTGATATATCATTCAATAGCTCAAATATATTACAAAGACCTACAATACAAAACAGAAGAAAAAGACAAAATACCCTATTGGGCTAGTATCCATAAGGAAAGGAAAGTCTCTAAGGGGTATCATCCAAGCCATGTAAAACAAGGTGATGTGGTCAAGGGATGTCTAGACATACGAGTAGAGTGAAAGACAGGGATGCATGATATTACCTACGGGTTCCTTTGTAGAAGGTGAGTTGTACCCGTCACGGATGCAATTCTTTCCAAGCCCTTTATTGCCTTTATTATTTTTTTTTCTTTATTTTCTTTTTTCTTTTTTCTATTTCAAGGACTAACTAGAGGACACTACCTTGGCATGGTCACCAGATCTAATAGTGTTACCCACAAGTACTTTCACAGAGATAATAAGGTTGGCTCGTGATGAGACCCCCTTTCCCTTAGCCATGCAACCAAAGGTCACTACCCTGGCGTTGTAACTAGATAGTGGCAATGTCATACTGTTAGGTACCCATGAACATAATAGGTTGGCTCGCAATGAGACCCGCTATCCTCTTGGCTAGGTCTTGTTTTTTTCTATTATTTTTCTTCGGGTCCCTCTCATTTCTTGCTGAGAGGCCTTTTATTGCCTTCTCGGGGATCCCTGGGCGAGGCATCTCTAGGTTTCATTTTTTATGGATTTTATCTTTTACCAGTTGCTTTTACCTTCTGGGCCTTTAGCCCCTTCTTCCCACGAGATAAGGTGCAACCCCACAAATAGATCATCCTAATGCCCAGACTAGGGGAAAGGGATAGATCAGTGGGAGATAAGATGTAAAAGTGATGATATGATGGGAGCGGACGATGGCTCTTCAGAAATCCTCCGAGTGGAAAACCAAAACCTATGGGTACAAGCTTGCTAGGACACCTTGTGACTCCCCCCAACCATGGTCAAGTGGGTTAATGTAAGATCCAAGCAGTCATTAGAAATAAAAGGAGTAAGATGCATATAACTAAAGGTTATAATGATTAAAAGTGACACATACCATGATACCTGGACTAATTACCTCATGGAGCAAGAGTCTTATCTTATACAAGTCCAAGCCGAAGGTGATGGATGTTGTTTCCACTGACAAGACAAGTCTAATGAAGGAGAAGAAAGATGGGTCCTCCAGGGCCATGCTCAAGTCAATCATGCTCTCGGTACTCCATGTCTAGGACCTGTGGGCCTCGAGACATGATCTCCTAGTTATCCCATGAAATTGGGGATAACATCTGGCTCCAACTCGGGGACATGTGCTCACCGTAGAGCACATGAGAACCTCAACATATCTGGCATAACCTGCAGACCTGCTCATCTTTAAAAGGGCATCAGTAACAAAGGTGGTGTGGTATTGCCACCTCACAATATATATATATATATATATATATATATATATATATATATATATATATATATATATATGTGTGTGTGTGTGTGTGTGTGTGTATAACTGAAATAGAAGCAAACTATCATGAAATGAAAATGGTATAATACATGGAAAATGCCTACTTACCTTTACTTACCTGTGGAGTCAAGTCTCTCGGGGGTAGTAACGCTTGATATGTAAAGCGTTTACTGCCAGCTTCAAGATTTCTCCTTCCATGGTCTCTAATTTGAAATAATTCATGCCTGCACAACTTGTGATTTTATAAGGGCCTCCCCATAGACTGTCAAATTTTTTGTGCATACCAGGCTTTTCCTTTCTCTTATCCCATAGTAGTACAAGATCTCCTTTGGAAAAATTTATTTCCTTGGATTTATGATCAAAGGTGTTCTTTATCTTTTCTTGATTTCTCGTCATTTGACCCAAGGTACTTCTGCTCGTCTCATCTAGCTCTATTAGCTGATTGATCCTTCCTTGGATTGCTTCTTCATCTGTGGTGTATTGTTGAGAAAAATGAAGGATAGGGATTTGGAGGTTCACAGGAAGCTTTGGTTCAAGTCCATATACCATCTCAAAATTTCCTGTGGAATTTTTTATCATTATTCGGTTTGCCCATACTGCATATTTTATTTTTCTATCCCATGACTTTCTATTCTCTCTGACAACCTTCTTTAGAATATTTGTGAGGTTCTTATTGGTTGATTCTGCTAATCTGTTTCCTTATGGGTAGTAGTTGGAGGAATGGGATAGGGTAATGCCATATTTGAAATAAAATTCTACCAGATCATAAGAGCTAAAAGCTTTGGCATTATCTATAGTGATCTTCGAAGGGGCACCAAACCTAGTTATGATCCGATCTTCCAAGAAATTCATGACTACTTCCTCGGTGGCCTTTTCTATAGGAATAGATTCGACCCATCTGGTGAAATAGTCTGTAGCTGTTAGGATCCACCCATATCCATTACTCGAATTTTCTTTGAATTCACCAACAAAATCCAAAGCTCATTGTTGAAAGGGTGCGTCTACTACCACCGGTTTCAAGGGTTGTGCTGGGAGTCTCGGTTTTCCGGAGAAGTATTGGCAAGGTTGGCAAGATCAGACGTGCTGGTAAGTGTCTGAAAAATGTGTTGGCCAATAATAGTCGGCCCTAAAAATCTTATGGGAAGTAGTATGAGCAGCAAAATGTCCACCACAATGCCCAGAGTGCAATTCTTCTAGTATCTTCTTTGCCTCTTCCTTTTTCACACTTTGAAGTATAACACCATCAGGATTTTTCCGCCCAAGTCCATCTTCAGTCAAGAAGTATTTCATAGCTCTCAATCTCAAATCCCTTCTCTTGTATTCCACCAAGTGATCAGGGCAAGGCAAGTTCTTTAGATAATAAATGATATTGGAATACCACTCGTCATGTTCTAGTTCACTAATCATTACATTTACTTGCTCACTCTCACCCATCTATATAGCTTCCTGGTTGCTCTCAGTTAGCATTTTGGCCAAACCTTGTCCTTTTATTATCTTGGTGGGTTTTATTTCAAAGTCATACTCCTGGATTTTGGAAACCCACTTCCCTCGAGTACCCATGCAGTCTTGTTGTGATAAAACGTCCTTCGCATCTGGGTATGGGACATAAGACTTGATTTTATTGTAACCGATGTAGTTCCTGAAGTGTTTGAGGGACTTGACGAAGGCATAGGATTGTTTCTCTGTGATGGCGTAGTTTAAATCTGAGTCTCTCAGGACTTTTCTCATAAAGGCCATGGGGTGTTCATAGTTATCAACATCTTTTTGCATCAGGACACCTGCAATAGTATCATGGGATGCAAACAAGAATATTATGTAATCCTGTGAGAAATCAGGACTAATCAAGACGGGGGCTTGGGAGATAGCATTTTTTATGTCTTCAAAGGATTTGTTGGTCTCATCTCCCCACCTGAAAGAAACATCCCTTTTTAGCAAAGCAGTCATAGGTTTTATGCTCTCAGCAAAATTTGGTACAAATCTACGGATGAAGTTGATTTTTCCGAGAAAAGATTGCAAAGCTTTCTTGTTGGCCGGAGGGCGGACATCCTTTATCGATTGGACTCTTTCAGGATCAATGGAGACTCCTCCTTGTGAGGCCACGTTTCCTAACAGTTTTCCTTCGTCAATTCCAAAGACAGATTTCTTGGGATTCAGAGAGATGCCATACTTTTTGCATTGCTCAAAAACAATCCTGAGGTGAGAGAGATGGTCTTTCCTATCCTTGGACACAACTGTAAGGTCATCTTGGTAAATTTCTATGATTTTTTGTATGATTTCTCTGAAGGCAAAGTCCATTGCTCTCTGAAAAGTGGCACCAACGTTCATAAGACCAAACGACATCCTTAAGTACATAAAAGTTCCCCAAGGTGTAGTGAATGCAGTTTTGAGTTGGTCTTCCCTTATGAGTAAGACTTAATTGTACCCTGAGAACCCATCTAGCATAAACATCATCCCTACCCCTGTAACCCACTGAAGAAAATGTTCCATGTTTGGGAGGGGATAATTATCCTTTAATGACAATTGGTCGACGTTGCGGAAATCAACACACAGGCGAATATCACCATTTTTCTTCTGAACAACCACCAAGTTCGACATCCAAGAAGAATACCTGATAGGGGATATGATACCAACATCAACGATTTTTTGGAGCTCCTTCTGTATTTGGCTTGCCAACTTTGGGTTGATATGCCTTATCTTTTTTCGGAATGGTTTGACCCCTTCTACCAAAGGTATGGCGTGTTGGATGACATCCCCCCTATAGGCTTTCAAATCATCATAGTTCCATGAAAAGGTATCTTTGAATTCTCTGATGAGTGCTAGTATCTCCTTTCTTTCTTTCTCGCTGGTGCCCTTTCCTATTTTGACCATCCTTGGGTCCATATCTATACCTATATTGAATTCCTGGGCTTCTTCAGCTTGCTTGTTGGTTCTCTTTCCCTTAAAAACATCATGCCTGTCAAAAAGGTTTTCTAGGGGAATACAACCTTTTGGTAAGGTATTGTTTTGTAGGTTGATGACTTCCAGATCCATAGAATCGACCAGGAAAGCAACTTGTGAATCGGTAAACTCTTTGCTGCTCTCCATGAATCTGATAATTTGATCATCATCCTCGAACACCTGCCAATGTTCCAAATTGTTGAGAACAAAAGGCCTAAAAAGAACCTCCATCTTGCATAGGTCATGAAAAGGTCCTTCACATGGTTGTAAAGTAGAAGCAGAGACAGCCAAAGCATCAACCACGTGGTTTTCTTCTCGAGGAACAGCTTCGATTGACACTTTTCTAAAGGATTTTGAAAGGGTTTGAGCCACATCTCGATACTTTTTCAACTTTTCATTTTTAGTGGCGAATCTCATCAAAACTTGCGACACAATGAGGTCTGAGTCCCCTTTTACTTCCAGGATTGTAACACCTTTGTCAATTGCTAAATTAAGACCTACAATCAAGGCTTCATACTCGGAAACTTTGTTGGTGCAACGAAATTCAAGCCTATATGAATGGTAAAAGACTTCACCCGAAGGAGCTGTTAAGACTACTCCAGTGCCTGATCCAGAGCTTGAGTGTGATCCATTGAATTCCAAGGTCCAGATTCCTTCGGTCTCTTCAATGGTATCCATATCTAACTTCCCTTCCTGGATGAACCAATTATTATGGCCACTATTGTTGCATAAAAGTTATTCACTTGGCTCACTAGAGGTTTCAACCGGGGAGCCAACGAGGGGCTTATTGTAGATGGTGAAGAAACCCCCTTCGGGATGAGGAATGGTTGCTTTGGACTGTTCCTTATGAATACTTACACTTAAATGCTCTATGAGATCTTTGTGAAGAATGCTCCCCAAATTATTCATAGCATTTATGATGACCACGTTTATCAAGAAAGGAGTGTTGGGGCAGGAGTCAAAGGCCACCTCGAGGTTATTAATGACCCCTTTTGCAAAATCTCCTCTGGTATTTGTTTGTGAGAGGCTCAGACCTAACTGACACATAACCTCTTCAGTCATCATGTTGTATGTGGCACTTGGGTGCAGGAGACAGTTTCGGAGGAGGGAGTCTTTGACTCGAAGAGAGACAATAAAAGGTGTGAACTCACAAACTTTGGAAACAGGGTGTCCCACTTGGTGGATAAAAAGAGAGAAATCTTCAGAAGGATTTTTCCGAACATTTTTAGGTAAGATAGTTTCAACTTCATCCTCAGGATGGGTCCTTTTCAAAGGGGGTTCTTGGGAAGGGATAACACTTTCATAGGAAAGGATCCATTTTCTCTTAATGGGAGCGAGTTCGACCTGGAGGATCCTTGGAGGTTTAGGTTCCACAATAATCTCATTACCAGGATCCCATAGTTCGCAATTTTGTGAAAGATCCCTTTCATGAATGTAATCTTCAAAATCAAGGTTCCTTTCAATCTGAAAGGCCAGGTCTTTTGCTTCCTCTAAATTTGTTGGTGATCGGTCCTTAATGCTGAATTGCACGGTTCCTTCCAAGGAGGACAATAAATGATCGATGATGGCTTACTCTGAGGCCACCTTTGATCGAACTCTTTTGAGGAGGAGGTTGAACCTATCACTGAAATATATGACACTCTCATAGGATCCTTTGAAAATGATAAGGTATTGGGAAAAATAGTCCTGTGAGTGCTCACTATCACACCACCTTATTTTAAAGGCCTTTTGTAGTTCTTCAGGGTTTTCTATGCTTCCTTTAGGGCACCTATCAATCCAAACTTTAGCATCTTCTATAACAGAACTTGCAAAGAGCCTCATGAATACATCAGGGTGATCTTGACTGGCCAAATGAAAATCAAAACTATCACAGAACTGGGTCCAATGTGAGTTTCCAGGGAATAACCTTTCTTGAGAAGAAAGGTAGCCAAGAATTTGCATCCTTGGGTAAGTCATGCAACCCTCCTTGGATGTTACTTAGGTCGAAAGAGCTAAAACTTTCTGAGTAGGACCACTTGTGAGGACTAAGATTA
>ML787639.1:94305-108268 GCA_009831015.1 Picea engelmannii | reverse complement strand
TCCCACTACGGGTCGTCATCGATGGAGTCATCAAATAGTTTACTTGAAACTACCAAAGAAAAGGGAAAAAAACACCCTAGTAGAGTCCCTATGTAAGCTTGTAAGAAAAGGTCTTTGAGGCAAGGCTTACTGAAAAGGTTTGTCGTTGAGGAAGATTGACTCAGTGTTCCCTGGAAACGGGGCCAAAATGTTATCATACAATTTGTAGCTAGTTCAAATGGCTAAAGGATAGAGGCCAAACCAGCATAACAGGAACCTACCCCACCCAATGTCACCACAATGGGGAGGTTCTTTCTATTCAGGGAGGTTAGCCCAGGGGAGACATCCCTGGTAACCTGGGGTTTTGAAGTGGCAAAGGTATAAATCTTAAAGTAGAAATCCCTCCTCACAGGTTACCACCTTGGTCAGATAGTCTGGCTAAACAGCCAATAATGAAGTGTAGCCACATATGAGAACACTTGCCCGGAACAAGACAATAGCAAAACAATATATATGCAGGCTATAATTAAATGGGTTAGTACTTCATGTAAGTATTTGATATCAATATGTAAGCAATGTAAAACAACAGATATTAATGAGATCAATGTTTTATCAATATAGCAATGGAAAAATATCAATTCATCAATAACTATTGAGATGATGTAGGCTACAATGTATTTAATCACTCCTTTACTCAATAAATGCTCTTAACCACCATCTAATTGCTTATCAACAAAGGTGTTGTGTCAAGATGGAATAACCAAGTATGATGTCAGCCTAGTCAGGGTTAGCTAGTTAGTTAGGGTTTAAAATTTAAAAGTTTTAAGAAGTTGTTTGAGCACTTTCACTTCAACGTTGTGGATCTAAGATCAGTGCCTAGGGGTAGATGGAGTCAATTAAGGAGAGGACACAAAGTTGAAGGGATGAAAGGTTAAGGACAAGAGGAAAGGGTTCTAAGGTGTTGCAATGGCAGCGCCCTAGAATTCAAACCCTAGGGGACACAAGCTCACTCATGTGTTGCTTAAGCAAGGCCCCGTGCTCTTTCCTCTTTCCTTAGGTCAAATTTTGCAAAACGACTACCATAAAAGATAAGTTAAAACAAGAGAGTGAGTTGAGGGAGAGTGTTGCAATGGAAAGGCTCTATCACCAAACCCTAGAAGATGGACGTCCCTAGGTGTAGATAACCTAGGCCTGGGACATCTCCTCCATTTTAACCTTTAAAAATCATAGCTAGCACAAGGGAAGAAGTGAAAAGAGTGTAGCAAAGGCTAGACTCTTCCTTCCTTCTTCAATGGCTGAATATTTCTCTTTTAGGGGACATGAAACAAGGACCTACTTGTGTGCTTGTCACCTAGGGTTTTAAATCAGAAAATTTTTAATAAATGCAAGAATACAAACCTACAACCATTCAATTAAAAAGCTTTGCAAAAAATACACTTACATATCATGAAGAAATAGCATTGCAAACCCTAGTTGTAAACCTTCCTTCAAGAGAAATGCCAAATATGCCAAGAAAATCCTTCCATCAACAAGCGTGCCTCACTTTAAAAGACCAAATACCCAACAAGGGCACAAAAATCAAACCTCACAAGAGAGTGAGTTGTGTGTTATTGTCAAAATGAGGGAAAAACTCCTCAATATATACTATGTCATGACCTCTCATTAAAATTAGGTCATTAAAAATAGCCAACAAGGCTACAAACCAAAATCACATTGTTTTCACGTTAAATTGTTAAATCAAATCCCTAAATGGGCATAATCAAGACGTCAAGCCCTACTGAGGGAGACGTTATCCCTTTTTGGGGCAAAATCTAGCACAAATGACAGAACGTTGGCCCTCTCTGAGCCTCCAAACCCTGCCACACATGCCAGCTACCCTGTCCGACTACCACACTCTCAATATGACATCAATGGCTCCTAGGTGATGTCATGGGCCATCAAAGGGAGACGTTCCACCTGAATTGGGTCAACCCCCCTGGGTTGGGCTCAGCCAAAGTCTCCCAAATGGAACGTCCTTCTTCTTCTCAGGTGCAAAATCTCAATCAAGCATTGTCCTGTCTCTACCCCTGATGGGGTCCCAACAACCATCTGATGGGCTCTTCAGTCCCATGGAGGTCCGAACTAATCATCTCCCCATGTGTACCGGTCCACTGGTACCTGTCCGTCAGGCATGGTCCTACACATCAAAAACTTCGCCCTCCATGGGCTCATTAGTCACAGGGATCATAGCAATGCCAATCATGTTTCATCATTAATGTTATCAAACATATGCATAAAACCCTGATATATCATTCAATAGCTCAAAGATATTACAAAGACCTACAATACAAAGCCGAAGAAAAAGACTAAATACCCTATTGGGTTAGTATCCATAAGGAAAGGAAAGTCTCCAAGGGGTATCATCCAAGCCATGTAAAACGAAGTGATGTGGTCAAGGGATGTCTAGACATACGGGTAGAGTGAAAGACAGGGATGCATGATATTACCTGTGGGTGCCTTTGTAGAAGGCAAGTTGTACCTGTCACGGATGCAATTCTTTCCAAGCCCTTTATTACCTTTATTCTTTTCTTTTCTTTATTTGTTTTTTTCCTTTTTCTATTTCAAGGACTAACTAGAGGACACTACCTTAGCGTGGTGACCAGAGCTGACAGTGTTACCCACAAGTACTTTCACAAAGATGATAAGGCTGGCTCATGATGAGACCCCCTTTCCCTTGGCCATGCAACCAAAGGTCACTACCCTGGCATGGTAACTAGATAGTGGCAATTTCATACTGTTAGGTACCCATGAACATAATAGGTTGGCTCATGATGAGACCCCCTATCCTCTTGGCTAGGTCTTGTTTTTTTTTGTTATTTTTCTTTGGGTCCCTCTTGTTTCTTGCTGAGAGGCCTTTTATTTCCTTCTCGGGGATCCCTGGGCGAGGCATCTCTAGGTTTCATTGTTTATGGCTTTTATCTTTTACCAACTGCTTTTACCTTCTGGCCCTTTAGCCCCTTCTTCCCACGAGATAAGGTGCAACCCCACAAACAGACATCCTAATGCCCAGACTAGGGGAAAGGGACAGATGAGTGGGAGATAAGATGTAAAAGTGATGATACTTCAGAAATCCCCCGGGTGGAAAATCAAAACCTATGGGTACAGGCTTGCTAGGACACCTTGTGAATCCCCCCAACCATGGTCAAGTGGGTTAATGTAAGATCCAAGCAGTCATTAGAAATAAAAGGAGTAAGATGCATATATCTAAAGGTTATAATGATTAAAAGTGACACATACCATGATACCTAGACTAATTACATCATGAAGCAAGAGTCTTCTCTGATACAAGCCCAAGCCAAAGGTGATGGATGTTGTTGTTGCTGACAAGACAAGTTTGATGAAGGAGAAGAAAGATGGGTCCTCCAGGGCCATGCTCAGGTCAATCCTCCTCTCGGTACTCCTTGTCTAGGACCTGTGGGCCTGAAGACATGATCTCCTAGTTATCCCATGAAATCGGGGATAACAGGCTCCATTACATGCAATCCATGGACAGAATACCACGGGCTACCCAAAAAACATGGAACCAAAAAACCACGTGTTTTGACCTAAAAACATATTTAACTCATTAACTCTTTCACCGAGTCAAGGTTAACCCAACAAACATGCCCCCCCACATATTCAATCTACCTAAATCTATGTTTGGAATTTTCATAGGTGACCTATAAACTAGGGGTACAAATGCCTATCTAATTCTTATAGATGTATACCCATTTACATGCAATCAATAATTTTTTTACAACTTCAAAGTAAATAAATTTTCTTTTTTTATTTCATGGTGACTCAACCATCACCACCCTGCAACTTCTATGTGAACATAGGTGGTGAGACACAACAGATAGATAAAACTTCATCAACCATACCTGAACTTGAAGTTGTTGCAACTGAATTTGATTCTATTTTGGAGTTCTCTTTGGATGTTGGTTGTCTTTTCCAACAATCCTTCTTGATATGCCCATATTTGACACAAAACCAACATTTTTCCTTACCCTTACTGTCTTTTGACTTAGGCCTCGCTATACCTTTTTGATCTTGCCCTCCTTTTGTAGATCAACCTCTAACCACCATTTCTTTTGTTGTTGAGGTTTTGTTACTGTATGTTCTCCTCATTTCCTCAGACAAAAAAGCTCCCACAAGAGTCTCATAATCAATCGCATATGTTGAGCTAAACCACATAGTTGTGATTTTTGTGCCTTGTTTCATCCATAAGTTGTACAACTTCTTATTCAAGAAGATTTTGTTCATCAAGGAATTTGTCATATACAGACTCTCCAGTCTCTTCCACAAACATATTTTTGTCTCATTTCCAACAATGTTAAATATGACTTCATCTACCAAACACAAATGAATGGTACTGAGAGCTCTTGCATCTAGATATTTCTAGTCCTCATTTTTCATGTTTGTCGGTTTTTTTGACTTGCCCACCAAATCCTTTTGCAATCCTTGTTGCACAGGTAGATCTCGCATCTTAAGCTTCCATAATTGAAATTTATTATTTCCATTGAATTTCTCTACCTCAAACTTAAAACTATGCACTTTTCCATTAGCATAACCTCCCAAACCACTTCTTATAAAAGATTTCTCCTTTTAAAATATGGAGAAATAAGCTTATGTTTCAAGGTTGAACCATAAAAAGTTTAAGTCAAAAGATATTAATATATTATTTCAAAAACTTTTACTAAAAAATTTGAAAACAAATTTCCATCTCTAAAACATTCTCCACCCAATAACTTTATGGGACATCCTTTATTTATAAATTCGATGCCTCCATATAATTTGTCTCATGTGTATATTAAGACAAAACGTGACCTCTTCCACCTTACCTTTTATCATAAAAGGTAACCTTTATTATAAAAAATCTCACCTTTTATCATAAGAAAGATCACCTTTGAACTTCATACCATGATTTTTCCATAAAACAATGGGTGTCACATCTTTCGATAAGGATAGCCTGCGAAAAATTTCTAATTGTCGCACCTTAAACAAGGATACATTGCGACAATTTTCTCACGACACTTTCTCCAAATTGTCGCATTGTATGCTATGTATTATCCGTGACACTTTGAAAAAATTGAAAATTTCACAAGTGTGTCTGGGACTGTCGCATTGTGTAAGAGGGATAACCTACTATAGTTTAATAAAATCCATCTTAGGTCGATCCAGTCCACTCAGCGTGGCTCGGTTAACATGCTCTGCTAGCGATCTGATTCTCTTCTTATTCACTCTCATATCCTTCAATTATGTTCTCTGATACCACTTGTTAGACAACGGAGGCATAAATGTAACAAGATTCTAATAGCAAAGAATATAAAAACAATATTAAACGAGACACAATAGCAATCACACAATTGACATAGTGATTTATGTGGAAACCCAATACGAGAAAAAATCACAGGGCAATGATAATCGGTATTCTTATTATTCAAAGGAGAATTACAATATCCAACACATCCATACAACCATCCTCTCCTCTCTATGCACACATCGCACTCCACAGTATTGCATCTTTTTTACACAATGTGTTACCCATTCAACTCTATGGATATGCTCGTATATATAACATCTACCATACAGTTACACGAACTTATCATAAATAGGTCACACAATTACACAACTTTTTCACTATAATGTGCATGCATGCGCAATCTAAATTTAATGCATGCAACTGCATGGAAATTTGGTTAGTAGGTTTTCAACAATATCCTCGACTCCATAGTATCAATAATATGGGATATCCTCGATGCCATAACACTCTTAATGATTTGCTTCAACCCAGCGCACACCACTAATGAATATTCCCCCTCTTGGAAGGATTCGCCTCCCAACAAAGGCCATTTTAGATGTCATGGAAGGGCATGCAAGTAGCATGGGACACCAAAGGGCGGTTGCTATAAGTTATCCAATACAAGGACATTAAGTACTTTTTTATATGTATGAAAGTGAAATCTGCATACATTAATGTTTCCTCTCTAACTTGTGCAACCAAGTACATTGCTATATGTATTAAAGTGAACTTTGAGTACATTAACATTTCCTTTCTAACTTTTGGAACCATTTGATAAAGATGTAAATTGTCAAATTCAAGCACATCAAGTAATTTTTATATATGTTAAAGTAAATTTGCATATAGTAAGGTTTCCTTTCTAACTTTTGCAATCATTTAGAGACTAAAACCTTTAAACTTTTAGATTTTGCAGACATTAAATGGTTTTCTAAAACACATATATTCCATTAGCAATCATTAACTTTTGTTTAATGCAATATAATGTATGTGAATGTTGGAGAGTGTTGGGTAGTTCATGTAAACGTTGATTGAAATGGAGGACCGAGATATCCCTAACAGAAATGAAATCCCAACTTTGACAAAAACATAGATTGAATTAAGATTTCTTTTGGTATCTTCATCAATAGTGTGGATGTGAATCTTGATTTTAGCAAACAGTATTCAATTGGTTATGAAAGTCTATTTATTTTTCAATTTGGACAATGATATGGATGGAAATTTAATCATTAACTATTTGATTTTATTAGTGAGTTCATGGTTGATGAGAACAAATGTTCACGTACAGTGCAAATTTTATAGTGCATAGACATTGTGATAAACAAGTATGCATTAGGGTTGACTAATACATAAAAAAATTGTCACATTTCCTTATTAGTTATGGAATAATCTATATACATGTCAAAGTTGTGGGTGTGGATTTGTTGTTGAAGGAAAGAACTCATGCTTATGAAAGAATAGACACCCATGTAAATTTCAAAGAGGGGTCATTTAAAACCATGGATCTGGCCATACATGGGTGCAATCTCACTAAAGCCGAATCCGTTCAACTAAAATATAATGTCGGATCTACTCATTCTTAAGAACGTTTTGTTCATACCCAACTAAAATATAATGTCAAATCTACTCATTTTTAAAAACGTTTTGTTCATACCCAACGTGTGACTTGTTTATACTTAAGTGAGAGTTGCTCAAATCAAAATGGATATGTTCATACTTGGATAATAAAATTGAATTCGCTTACAATATCATATATGTAAGGCCTTGGGAGCATAGATCGAGCATGCACACTTCCACAATAGTACAAGTCAGACAAGTCAGACAGGAAGGAAGCTCGGTGCGAATGAGGAGATGAAAGTCTTCATCTAGGGGAGAGTTGGGGTTCCTTGGGCATGTGAATTTCCAATGGGTGAATCCATCAAAGGTGCCTTGCGATGCAAGTCAAACGACGGGTGGTTTGACAAAAAGTTGAGGGTAAGTCTTGGGCACTCCATCAACAAAACAAAATTGGATAAGGCATGGGGGGAACACTTAATAGATTCAACTCAAGTCACCTAACGGGAGTGCACACCCAAGAGGACAAGTCATTTCGATAAATAGAGCTCGTCGGTCCTAAGGGACACGATGGTTGACGATGCCATGGGCTCGTTTGGGAAACCAAGTCCGTAAAGGGGCATAATGATTTTTCTGGACATGGGTTCGTGAAGGCGTGAAACACCCCCAAAGGATGTGATGGTTCGCCATGGTGACCTTTGGAGAGCCTATAAGAGAACAAGGGTGCACAACCAAGGAACGAAAGTTTTGGCAACACAAGGAAAGAAAGAGAGGTCCACAATTGTAATGTCCCCATCGTTACGACTACAAGCGAAGCAGAAGAGAAAAGGTTTTTTTTTTTTTTGTTAAAAGCAGGAAGGAAACAACGAAAACAATTATCCCGCACAAATCTTGATGAAAAATCACAACGCATGGAGGATAGGAATCAAACAACAACGACTCAACACACTAGCCAATCAAGCCACTAGGCGAAACCTGCGAAAATCGAGGGTAGATAAAATCGGCTACCTGCCAGACACATTCAAGAAAACGCATACAAGCTAAAGGACAACATCGACCACCCAACACAATGATGTGGACGACCAATAAAGAAACCTCTATGGTGTGCCTACAGTGCATTGAGGCGTCACAGAATCAAGTACCAAATTCCAATTACAACAACCTCTTCACCCTACACGGGAAGCGTATGACCCAGTCAGGGTTCGCATGCACTTCTCTAACAATGTGCACATTGATCCCATCCTAAGAAATCATGCCACCACCAAGCGTCAAGCATAATAGTAACTAAGGTGCAACTTAACAGTGCCAACCCTTTAAACCAAGACACCAAATCCCTCCCCTACCAGAATCCAAACTTAACTGTCATACCTAAACAAATAAAGAGATGATAACACCCAAATCTATTATGCTATACTTGAGCGTCGAGTAACTACATTCAGTATTTTTAATTGCACAAAGTTCAATCTATAAGAGCCACAAGCCAACTCCAAATGACCTGTGAGACATGAGAATGGGTGAGCGCAAGGTCTACCATCCAACAAGGTTAGAAGAAGCAAAACTAAGTAAGGGAAGAAATCACCTAACATCACACATAGGAGGCAAAAGAATCCTAAGAAGGCGACGATCTCGCTTCAAAAATCCTAAGTGGCAGAAGGGTTCAAAACATGACCTCCGGTATGAAGAGCATTAACTAGAGACTTTGACTCGCTCTTAACCAGGTTGTCAGTAATTTAGGTTGCCAAAGATGCAAGGGGTCCTTAGCCACAGTGAAGTCAAGTCAACTACTACACTAACAACCACATCCACTTCTACAACTCTAAGGAACATTTTGTATCCTTTAAACGCAATCAATAATCTCATATACTCAAGATAATTCCAATTTAATTACAAGGTCTTGCATCAGCATTCGTGTTTACCCACAAATTATAATGGGGAAAAAGATACCCCTTTCAATTCTACTTGTACACACATGAAACTTGAAGTTTGAAATTACTGCAATTAAATTTTAAGGAAACAATTGTAATATACTATTAAGAACTACTCTATTAAACAGTTAGGGAACTGATGTAATAAACATTTAACAAATGGAGAGACGGTCATAAAAAATTTAAATAATCTGATATAATAACAGTTGGGGCAACTGCTTTATTAACCATTTAAAGAACTGCTGCGTAATAGTCATTCTAAACTATAGAACGATGTCTAACATGAAAAAGGGTGTTGTCAGTAATTCAATATATTAAATGGTTTTCTAAATTCGCAATGCCACCAATGCACAGTCAATGCGCAGCTGTTGCATAGTCCAAAATGCAACATTTGATTCGTTGTCAGCCCAGGAAAAATTCGTTGTACCTTACCTATTCTATCAATTGTTGAAGCTATAATTTCGTTGCCTATCACAGGATTGTGTCTAACCAAGATCATTATCAGAAATGCCATGTGAAGCTGGGTAAAACGTTGTCCAATAAGGAAAATCGCAGAGTAAATGGAGGTCCCTATTACAGCTAGAATAAAACGCAGACCATCATTATTCGCTGTCTAAAATTGAAAACGATACACTTTCCTAAAAAACGGAATTAACAATAATGCTGACGGTAAAAATCGGGGTCTTGCAACAATGGAATTAATATGAGATTGCTGAGTTTAAAACACTGTTCAAACGCTTGGTAAATTTCCATCTATCAAGTATGATAATGCTGGTGTTTTATAAAAAGAAACACACGCACATCAAGGCGCTGCCACACCATCAATGATGCCATACTATGTTAGGAATGCAGTCATTCATTATGTAAAATGTTTTATAAAAAGAAACACACGCACATCAAGGCGCTGACACACCATCAATGATGTCATAATAGGTTAGGAATGCACTCATTCATTATGTAAAAATCGCTACACAGATTGTCTGTCACACCCACATTATATATAAAACACTATCCTTGAATACAAGCGATAAAAGTTGTCTAATACTAGAGTACAAGACTATCGCTGCCAGTTATATGAATTACTCACTGCCTATTACAGTAACGTTGTGTAGCTAGGATACAGTTGTGCCAATATCAAGATATCGTTGTCTACTAATTAAAATTTAGGGAAAAACGCTAGTATAAATATGCTCTCCAAACAATAAATAAATTCACTATCATCAATGAATAAGCCATATAAAATTGCTAAGACCAACTAATGATAAACACGTTGTCTTAATAAAGGTATGGATCGCTACAATAATTAAACAGTAGTAAATTTCGTGTGAAAAGGCCTTTCAAAGGGAGACAAAACCCTATCGAACGAATTCGCTGCTAGGTAAGAGTGTTGTCCCTCAAAATGCAGTCACTCTGTCATTAAAACTCAGTCAAGAAGTGGGAGAAAGGAATACAATGTTTGAAGGTTCGATCACATCCACTAATAGAAAAAGGGGAGGTGTTCACACAATCGGTTACTGTAAATCACAAAGAGGAAGATAAATAATACGCATAGAGTTATAGAATGCAGAGCCTCAAGCACAATGCAGAGATCAATTATCCAGGAATAAAATAAAACACAGATTCAAAATGTAGAGGATAGGAGGGATAACAACGACGAAATTACTCAACACAAGAACGTGCAATGACCATCAATCAACCAATAGAAATCACAGGGGTAGATGGCTGAAAGGAACATCCTTCGCTCATCATCCATGCTCAGAAAAGCAGGGCGTTGAGATCCATAGGTCTATTAATGTCGAAGCGACGATAGTAGATCAGGCTCCTGGCCGACTGCTCAGGCGTGGACTGATGAGCTAGGAACGAAGGAAAAAATAAACCACAAATCATCACAATCAATCAACCACGGAATGGTCAAGACATCCAGGGATCAAAGGCCATGGGAAATCAACATCGAGCTAAAGGCTATGGAGGAAATTCAATCATCCACTAGAATGCTAATACAATCATTTTCTTTACTCAATTAAACATACAAAACTAAAAGCATAATTCATACTAACAAAATATCATGCAAAAATGAGGAAGCGTACCGTTGCCCAATCGCTCAATCTGAGTTGATGTCCCACGCGCTTTGTGCAACTCCCGCTTGTCGATCGATGAGACTTCATCGGTACCTCCCAGCCAACGCTAGGGGTACTCTTCTTCCCCCTTAACCCCCCAAGCCGTAAAGGGGCCATGCACACTAACCAAAGTATCAGCTATCTCCCAGCTCGCCTCGCAAGGCCGAACTACCACTTCTCACCGAGCTGGGTATCCCAACTCCCACAAGCTAAGTTAGTCAAGTATAAATTTCTACAGCGTAACGTTACACATCACAGAAGATATATATCATCCTTCTTCTCCCTCCATTATATAGAGTTTTGAAGTCAAAAACTTTTCCAAAATCCCTTTTAATTCATTGTTCATTAATTTAATTCTTAATAATCCTCCCCATACAAGTTTCTCCCATCCCCTTCATTGCACCATAAATTAATTTTCTTAATTAATTAATTACCCCTATTTCCCTCACCCACCTAAAATTATTCCTAGAATCGCTCCTAGGTGTCCTCGTATTCCCTTACAAGTTTTAATGACTTTACCTCTTACTAATTTACTAGTTGAGTTTGATTTTAGAAAGTTCTTAAATGCTAGATACCTTACTAAGTTAGGCTTTCTTCTTTTTCCTTGTTTCCCCTTTCTTTTATGTTTCCCATTTNTTTTTTTTTAGTTTCCTAAATCTTTTAAATTTCCCTCTTTCCCTTTTTATTTAAAACTCAAAAAGGCATGTGCAGAAACTTACCTTTTTTCCCTTTTTCTTTTTAATGAATAAATTTTTAATCAACATGATATAATAAAACAATTATTTCCCCTTTTTAAATTTTATCCCAAAAGATTTTTATAAATCAATTTAATTTCTTACCCCCTTCTTGTCACAAGACGAATGATGATTATCAATATTATTTAATTATTTTTATTTTTTTTTATAAAAATGATAAATTTT
Source organism: Picea engelmannii (assembly GCA_009831015.1). Lineage (NCBI taxonomy): Eukaryota > Viridiplantae > Streptophyta > Pinopsida > Pinales > Pinaceae > Picea > Picea engelmannii. The sequence goes on along the minus strand of ML787639.1, from coordinate 96,456 downwards.
TTATCACAAGTATCATTTAGACCTAGACTTCATTTTCCTAGGCTGGGCGACATTTTATTAGGGGAATGTTTTAAAGCTTCCTTAACACGTTATTCGTCCTAAGGTCATATAGGTTTATCCATTTATTAAATAAAAACGTGACGTGCCCTTCAGGACGCACTAGGTGCTTCAAGGGTGCCACTCGCCTCTTTCAGTTTCTCTTGCGCGACGTGCCCTTCAGGACGCACTACGTTCTCCAAGGGTGCCACTCCCCTCTTTCCATTTTTCTTGTGTGACATGCCCTTAGGATGCACCACATGCTATTACACATTATTTTCGTCATCTCTATGATCATTAATGATGTAAACCTATCTGTTGCCTTCAGAGGGGTCAGTGGCCCGAGTTCCTAAAGAGAGAAGGGAGAAGAAATTTTCCTGAGAAAAGAAGTTGCATTTTCCTATGTAAAAACCTTATAAAAAAGGATGTTCGCAGGTTTCTATATAGGCAGGGTGTGAGAATGACCAATTCTCGCAGGTTGCATTATAGCCAGGGTGCGAACAGTTCGTAGGTTGCACTATAGCTAGGGTGCGAGATTGCCAGCACGTGGGAAAAATGAGCGTTTTCGCGAATCTTCTAGAAGGAGAAACTTCTATGGTGAGGTGGAATCCGAATGGTTTGGATCTTACTCACTTTCATGATTTAGTGGGATCATCCTAACCTTCTCACCTTATCTTCTTCAACTTATAAAAGGAGAGGAGTTCTCATGGAGAAAGTTAGCTTGAGCTTTTGTGAGCTTGTGGATTCTTGTTCTTGAGCTTGTTAGCTTTGGCTTGATTAGAGTGGCTTTGAGATTTACTTTGTCAAGATAGATTGTGAGTAGCTATCAGATCTATGGTCTCAGAATCCTTGGAGCAAGAAGTGTGTGGGGAACGAAGGACAGTTGGAAGGGACCTTACGACATCAAGGGCAACGGTTGTAACCTCTCTTTCACATTTAATATGATACAGTAATATGTTTCTTTCCCATAAAGTTAGATCTACTTTATTGCATAATTCCTTGATCATATGCATATATTAGCTATTAAATATATAGGATTGCTTTCACTTTGGTTGGTTTGTGCTGTTTTGATCTTGACTGTACGAGAGCGCTGGAGCGAAGCAGGAGCAACAAAGATTAAGGAAAGCGATTATAAGTTATGTCTCTTATTCTCACTTCCAATTTAATTCAATAGTTAGATATAGAGAAAACGATATATTCTGTCCTGTTTTGTTCTAGATCCAGGTGGATCTAGGGAGATCAGTTTGTGTCTACACTTACGGATTAATCCTGAAACAAAATTGACGACTCCACTGGGGAACAGATTGTTTCCTAGTTGGTCTAGTTTCCCTTGCTTTGATTGCTTGATTTATGGTCTCTGAGTCTGTGGGAGATCCATCCAGACTCTCTGGATCTAAAAGTTCACTCAAAATATTTGTCTTTTTTCCAAATTTTGTGTTTACAGACATTCTCGCACTATACCCTTTAGTGGCCTGTGAGAATCACCTAAGTTCGCACCCTACTGTGTAATCCAGTGCAAGGTGTTCACACCCTACCTATGTCCAGCCTGCGAGAATACCTAATTCGCGCACTGTACTCTACTACTAGGCTGCGAACTTGTTTGTGAAATTTTTTTGGATTGGGTCTTGTCATTTTTTAATGCCCAGTTTTTCTTTGAACAGCTAGATTGAACTTTTGGAGCCTATATTGATTTGTTTACAGCCTTCTTGACATTCTTTGAGTTTCTTTTAGCCACTTTTTCTTTGATTGGTTTTGAAGGATTAGTCTCTTGCTTTGAGTGTCTTTCAATTACAAAGCATGTGTTTTCTTTAGAATTGTTTAGGGAAAGATCAGATTTCTTCTGAATAGTTCGCTTTAAAAGAAAACTTTTAGTTTGGGTTTCTTTGTTTTAAGAAAGTTCATTATTGCTTTTAGTGAAATTTTTGAAACAAAAAAGATTTAATTTCTTACTTTATATTAGATTGGGGGCATTCTTGCATTTGAAGTAGCGAAATTGCATGATTGATATTGATGAGTTTAATATATTTTGGGACATCGTGCATATGGGAATGATAAATGTTTTCTCCTTCTCGTAGCATAGATTTCATTGAAATGAAAAGATTGCATCTTCATATC
>ML787639.1:66295-88398 GCA_009831015.1 Picea engelmannii | reverse complement strand
AGGAGAAACTTCTATGGTGAGGTGGCATCCGAATGGTTTGGATCTTACTCTCTTTCATGATTTAGTGGGATCATCCTAACCTCCTCACCTTATCCTCTTCAACTTATAAAAGGAGAGGAGTTCTCATGGAGAAAGTTAGCTTGAGCTTTTGTGAGCTTGTGGATTCTTGTTCTTGAGCTTGTTAGCTTTGGCTTGATTAGAGTGGCTTTGAGATTTACTTTGTCAATATAGATTGTGAGTAGCTATCAGATCTATGGTCTCAGAATCCTTGGAGCAAGAAGTGTGTGGGGAACGAAGGACAGTTGGAAGGGACCTTACTACATCAAGGGCAACGATTGTAACCTCTCTTTCACATTTAATATGATACAGTAATATGTTTCTTTCCCATAAAGTTAGATCTACTTTATTGCATAATTCCTTGATCATATGCATAGATTAGCTATTGAATATATAGGATTGCTTTCACTTTGGTTGGTTTGTGCTATTTTGATCTTGACTGTACGAGAGCGCTGGAGCGAAGCAGGAGCAACAAAGATTAAGGAAAGCGATTATAAGGTATGTCTCTTATTCTCACTTCCAATTTAATTCAATAGTTAGATCTAGGGAAAATGATATATTTTGTCCTGTTTTGTTCTAGATCCAGGTGTATCTAGGGAGATCAGTTTGTGTCCGCACTTACGGATTAATCCTGAAACACATGCTTCAAGGGTGCCACTCGCCTCTTGACTGATTTGGTAGACATCAAAAACCCCTAGAGTCAATACTCTGCTAGGTGATCTTGTGGGAGACTAAGGGACTCTAAGGAATAAGGCCCCTACCTTATTGCATGCCCCTTAGAATCATCGTGAGCGACTGTCGCAGTCTGCGCTCACGGAATCGTGGGCCCTCTCGAACTAGGTAATTGTTAACCTACATTTCAAGCCACGACGGGAGTGCTAGTAGGTTGTGGCAGGGTTGTTGTCCACACCTCTCCCTCAACATCTCTAGTAGTCGTGCGTGACCCCTCTACTCCACATGTGAGTCTAGTCAGCAAGCTATCATCAGCCTGCATCATCAATGAATCATGTCAGAAATATATCCATAATTATATCATCTAATCATATGCACTAATATCACATATAAAACAATCAAACCCCAATAGTTCACTCCCCAACTCGATCCGGAGTCCAAGGGGTTCCCCCGATGCCTCTGCATCCTCGAGGTCCAAAATCCTACACACTCAGTAAAATCGAGTCAATAACACTTGTCTATGTCAATGCAGCAAAACAACATGTCATCAACCCATAACGCCTCATAATCGTAATCAAATGCTTAATAGTATAAAAATCCGGATCACTTGCAAGCAAGTGTCCTCAAAGAATAAGTTCACTCAGTGCATGTGAGAGAGGGATGTTATAGCAATTCTGAGGTAGACAAAGAGGGAGAACTCCCTCAAGGAGCCATGTTGCTCCATTTGGGAGGACTTGTGTTTCCTTGAGGAGGATTTAATGGACAAAGTTGGATGAGATTATTTTGGCTTGGTTTCTGGGAAGTATGGAAACACATGTCTATTGGAGGCATGTGTAAGACAGAGCTGAAATATGTGAGGCAGAGGATATAGAAACTAAGAGATAGAAAGTATGTGGTTGGAGGCATTTTCAAGGTGCACCGTAGGTGGACTCAGAGATGGTTCCGAGGGATATTCTTAGTGACAATCTATGTATGGGTTTCTTGGTGAGGTGAGGTGAGTCGTTTAACTCTTCCTTGTTGTAAATCAAGCCGATAATGCTCATGTTGTAATTGTTTCACAATAACAAAGACTTAGCCAAGTGTTAGACATGGTTCATGTCACTCACTCAACTATACTAAGTGTTAAAGAGGATAAAAAATGTCTAAGTATACAATAATTGCAATAGAGTAGGAGTGTCACTCGCTCATAGCCAAGAACAGAGTATGGGTATTCTCTAGGTGAAAAGGTGTATTCTGGATGAAGTAACCTTAGTGTGCCAAGCAGTCAAGTGATAAAATTTGTGGTGTTGCGTGGCCTCAAGAGGTGCACGATTTTAAGGAAAACTGTGGGGACATGACAAATGGTATCAGAGCCAACTTTGAAGGCAGTTTGTTGCAAAGGAAGTTCAATGGTAACATTTGAAGACTTGGTAAATTGTTCGGTGCATTGAACTTATTCATCATAGCTTTTTCATCAAACTTATGATAAAGGTTTGGTTGAGGGTTCGATGGAGAGGTTAGTCTAGGCTCACACCTTATGTAGACTGAGAATAGAGTTTATGGTAGGATGAAGAACTTGGACAAAGTGGGTGATCATAGAACTCATCATAAAGTTCATTGAAAATTTTTTCATAGACTTGATCGCAGACACAAACTTGGTTGGTTTGATTTGTGACAGAAGTTGGTTCCATACCTATTATGCATAACCTAGAGAGACCAGACGCAGAGTTCATTGGGAGAATAAAGCACTTGGGAGACGCAGATGAATGGAGGATTATTTGCATGACTTATTATAGATATAACCACAAAAGTGATCACATAAGGGAAAAGCATAGAGTGATTGTAGAACTGATTGCGAAGGGGAGGAGTTCTAGGTTGTAGTGAGGTAAAGTACTTGGGTCTATTGGATGACTTGAGTCGAGTTAGATTAGCTCCGTAGAAGGAATTTGGTTGGGAACATTTCCATCATGAAATCTTCATGTCATGTATCCCCAAGAACATCAATTTACTTGAGCTTGGTTGATAGATGTTGATCGCATCCTTCAGATTAGGTGACTCTTCATAGAGTTACAAAAATCGTTTAGAAATAGTATTACTTGATATTTGGGCAGTGGGTGCATGGTTCCTTAAAGTGAAAGCAGTCAAGGTGCATAGATGGAAAGAATTTGGAAATTAATTTGGCTGGTTGCATGTGAAGATGACGACTTAGGTAGATTTTTGAAGTGGACGAATGGACTCATCCTTATACTATAGAAAAGGTCTTGCAAGCTTATGGAGTTGCAGCCGGTGGTTAAGGTGAGCTCATGCAGAGATTCGATTTTTTTGGCAAGTGAAAGTCCAAGATTAAAGACTTAGAACATGGTTGCAACAAAAGATGTCATTGGAAAGGTATGGTTGGATTGATTTCTTGCATTTTCCAAGTGTTGCAATGAGTTATTTGAAGGGAAGATGGATGACTTGGTGGTTCAAGTGCATTTCATTTTCATGGTGAAAAACTAACAAACTTGAGGGTAACTCAAGTGGTGCAGATTCGAAGAAGTCTTCCGACAATTTGGAATTCCTTGATGAGGTGAATGTGTGGAGAGATTAGGATGACCTGCTTGGAAGAGTCCTTTGGTGGACTTAGGAATATCTGGATGTGGCCATGGAGGTGGCTTGAGGAATTCAGATAACTCTTTGATGAGGTGCATTGGACAGGTTGTTGCGGTGATGGGTAGTGAAGTTTGGACTTACCGAGTTGAGAGGATGGATAAGGTGCCTTGGTTTTTTTTTCCTTAGATATATTTGTTGAGTCAGGTGGTGACTTGACAAGTGAAAATGACAGTGCCAAAATTTGAATGCTTGCAGCAAGTGCAAGTCAATTTCACTCCAAGATATGGATGGAGTAAGCAGAGAACTCAACCAAGAATTGTGGATAGTCAACCTGAATGGGCAGAATATATACCAAGTGACTTGGGTGATGTACACTCGCCCTTTGTATGGGAAATGGAATGAGGTAGAGTGCATATTGGTGACTAGCAGATGATTGTGTGATCACTTAGAGATCCAACAAGGATCGTTGGTTGGATTTGGTAGAAGTATTAGTGAGAACATGCCTAAGGCATGGAAGTTATTTCAGGTGACTCATTCTACTTGGAGAACTTTAGATAGCTCATTGGGATGATTGAGGAGTCTAGGAATGTTGGCCATACTCATCGTAGGCATTGAGTTGTGTTGAGATGACTTGATAAAAGGAGGTGAGTTGGAGACTTTCCTTGATTTGAAGGATTGTGTAGATAGACAGATTGCAACATGAAGATATTATTTGGGAATGGTCATTTCTCTTGCGTTGGGTAGCATGGTTGAAGGTGAAGCCTAACTATTCCAAGGCATGGATATGTATATGAAGGAGCATGGAAAGATGGAGTAGTGAGGAAAAGGTAGTTTGGACACACAGTTTTGGGAGAAGATTGGATAAATGTGCCATAAGGTGGGTAGTGGATTCAAGTTGCCATGGATGACTTTGCTTTGGGGTGACTCCATAGTGCAGTAAGGTGTGGGGAAACCTTTCCTTGGTCTGATATCATTGCATGGATGGACCGAATTGTTAAAGGAAGTGGTCGGTTTATGCATTAGGGTGTGCATACTCAAGGAGTGTGACGATTCGACTCTCCATTCAACTAGTTCGTGACTTGGGCAAGAGCAATAGCATGAAAAGAGGGTCAAGAGTATAGACGTGGCAGTAGGTTTGAAGTGTATCACTTAGAAATTGTGGAGGATATCCTTGACAAAAATCATACGATAGCAGCAGTGATGAGGCAAGGATGGACACTTTCCTTGGTCTTTGGATTTGGATAGAGTGACAGAGATGCGACAAAAAAGACTAATTTTAGGCATGAGGAAGTGCATTCTCATGAGTTGAGTGCGACAGTTGGACTAGATACCCAATCAATCTAAGGTAAGGGGCATATCAATGTGCAGAGACATGAAAAATTTGGTTGAATTAAGCTTGCAACAGAAAGATCACATGAGTTCAAGACTTAGCTGAAATTTTGAAGTGAAGTGGGCAACATTCGGTTGTAGCAGGTAGTGACAACAACACCGGAACCGAACAACAGTAAGAAAACAATATTACAATGAGAAAGTGCAGTGGATTTGGGTGAATTTCATCCTTGGATTTGGGTGAAGTGACTACATTGACTTAGGAAACAAATTGTGCAAAGTTGGGTGCAGTACAATTTGGTTTGTGGAAACTTAGGGTTTCCAATTTGGAAGAATTTTGGGTTTCTAGTTGGCACGAAACTTGCGGTTTCCAATAGACTTAGTTACATCGGAGGTAGGATTTCGGGAAGAGACTTGGAGAACGCATATTTTGTAGATATTTTTGAGGAAAACAATGACTAGAGGTGGGGGAGGATGTAAGGCCTTGTGATCTTAGCTCGAGCATGTAGACTTCCACCATAGTTTGAATTGGGAAAGAGCGATGCTCAATGCAAATGAGGAGCCAAAAGTATTCATATAGGGGAGTGTTTGGGTTCCTTGAGTGAAAAACATGCCAAGGGGTGACTCCACCTAAGGTGCCTTGCGACACAAGTCAAAAGGCGAAAGGTTTGATGAAGAGTTGAGGGAAATTCTTGGGCACTCCATCAACAAAGAAAAATTAGTTAAGGCATGGGGAGTTCACCTAGGAGATTCAACCCGACTCACCTAAGGGGCTCACACACACAAGTGGATGAGTCTGTTCAAAAAATGGGGTGTGCTGTCATGAGGAGCGCACCAAGTTTGGTCATGTTGGGCCCAAGCGGAATGATGGTTGATGAGCGCATGGGTTCGTTTGGGAGACTAGATTCACGAAGGGGCACACAAATTCTTTTGGACATGGGTTTGTAAATCGGCGTGACACCCCCAAAAGACACAATGATTCACTATGGTGGCCTTTTGAGAATCTATAAGAGAACAAGACATCACAACCAAGAAAGGTATTTTTTTGCAAGACAAGGAGAGCAAGAGGGCTCTATGATTCTGAGGCAGACGAAGATGAGGATTCGATGGACAAAGTTGTGAGAGCTTATTTTGGTTTAGTTTTGTGGAAGTCTCGAAATGCAGGTCTATCAAAGGCATGTGCAAGGCATAACCAAAATATGTGAAGTTTGTGGAAATGAAGAAGCAAAGTCTGTGGAAATGAATTGAGAAAAAGTCTAGTTGAAGTCACGTTTGAGGTGCACCACACGTAACTAAGAAGATGGTTCTGATGAAGAGTCTTGGTGAAGATATATGTATGTGTCTTGGTGAGGTTAGGAGAGTCGTTTGACTCTCCTTGTTGTAAGCCGATCCGATCGTGATCATGTTGTAATTGTTTTGCAATAAGAAATACTTATCCTAGTATTAGGCATAGTTCATACCGCCTGCACTATATTTGTCTTTTTTTTGTTCCACAATTCTCTTAGCTTCTCATTGATGTATGCTTCTATATGACTAAGTGTTAAAGTAGTTAACAAATTCCTAATTATGCAAGAGTTGCACTAGAGTAGGAGTGTCACTCGTTAATATCCTAGAACAAAATAACCTTGGGGTGCCAAGCTGCAAAGCTATAAACATCAATGTGTCACACACAAGAGGTGCAGGATTGCAAGGCACACTTTGGAGAGGTGACAATATCAAAAATAGAATATTTAGATCTATAGACTAAGCAAATATTTATTGAAACTATTGGAGATAATGTTTCCATTAATGTAATAAGAATGGGTTGTTATTTGTTGAGATATTCTCTCAAACTACACCACATAAATTAGGAAATAGGTAGATCCAAACAACTCTACATAATAGAGTTATAACTATGTGTAAGAATATGTTTTTAATAATATAAGAGAATATTTTCCTGTGAATATATGACTACTCTCCCTATTTGTAAATTGGTATTCTTGTTGTAACTCCCTCACGGGGGACCCAAGAATATGAAATAGATGTAATATGATGTAGGAGAGTATATAGATTGTTATTTGAGTATGTTTTGTGAGAGGATTAGATTAGTGTGTGAAAGTAGATTATGAGTGTTTTTCAATAATATTGCTGCTCAGAAATTCTGTAGAGCATTGTGAAGGAGACATTAGCGGAAACAACCTTTCATTGAACATTTAAACAGGAGAAGGGGCGAGTAGAGCAAAAAAAAATATCATATCATGGGTCATTTTCACTCACGTTGGTGGGAAAATTGGTGGATCGACCTGCAGAGTGTCCCAAGTTGGGACTGATTGGAGATCTCCTCACCTCTTTGACATCTAGCACAACCAACATACTCGGTAGGTACTCAATTTTTTATGGTCAACGTCCTTCCTTTCATGGTGGTCCAACCATGGTGATAATAAGCCAACTTCTTGGCACAATGAATTCATTGTCGATCTTGAAAAATTAGGTTCTGCAGGAGGTTAGAGGAGTTTGATGCGGGAAGAGCACGGCAATGTGTGATACTGAGATTCGAAAGCCAGGAATCCTAGGAAGGCGTAGTGAAGGAGGGTTGACTATACCGGGAAGTTCATGGAAGCTACATTATCTTTTTTAATAGCATATAATTTATTTTTGAATATAGTGAAAGTTTGTATTGTTTTGTGGGTGAAATTTTTCTCATTTTATTCTTTAATAACATAACATAAAGGAATGTTGTGTTCCAAGAACATTGTCACTAGTTATGTTTACAGTCTTTTATAATGAGTTTTTTGGTCTGAAGTAATTTTATCTTCAAGAGATCAAGTGGTAGTTGAGAATGAATGGTTATGTGATGGAGACAAGATTTCAAAAGTGGATAAAAGTTGCTTAAGAAGATTTTACCCGCGATCAGAGTTTAAAAACTATTTTCTAAAATATGTTTGTCTGATTTCATAATGTAAACATTAAGGAAGGGTGTTGGAGATAATGCTTTCATTAATGTAATCAGACTAGTTTGTTGTTTTTAGAACTATTTTCTAAAAATTATTTTGTACTTTTCATAATGTAAACATTAAGGGATAGTTTTGGAGATAATGCTTCCATTAATGTAATAAGATTGGTTTGTTGTTTGTTGAAATACTCTCTCAAACTACACCACCTAAATTAAGAAATAGTTAGATCTAAATAACTCAATATAATAGAGTTATAACTATGTGTAAGGGTATGTTTTTAATAATATATGATAATAATTTTGTGTGTAAGAAGATATGACTACTCTCAATTTCTAAATAAAACATAAAACTATTAAATGATAAATTTATATCTATTAATTATTAAATTAGATATATCTATCTGCAAGGAAATTATGAAGAGTGGAATTAGTTACTGCAACAAGATATGAACAAATTTGTCATTTATGAAAAGAGCTTCCTCGAACTAAGGTTTCAAGAGGTGTTAGACTTTTCAAGACATAAGGCACAATTCGTTTCTATCTCTTTTCCTTTTTTCTTTTCTCATTCTCCTTTTCTTTCTTTTTTTTTTTTTCAAATTTTATTAAATTGAATAATAAGTATAATAAATTAAAACTAGAAATTAAAAAAATATATATATATTAAAAAAATATAAAAAAAAAATGATTAAGACCATTATAAACACACAAAAAATGATGAGAAAAAATAATAATATGTTTGAAAAGCATGTGTTGAGCTCGATATCACATATGCAAACGTGTGGACACTATAGAAGAAATACTTCAATAAACACACAAACACCATCGAAGTTACCATTATACCATCCTCAGCGAACATTCACATGCCCAGGCAATAAGAAAACCACATAGTAACTGCGTACACAACCTCAAGGGAGTCGGGACCAATGCAGAGCCCACCAACAACCATGCACGGCTACCGTATGGACACAGATGGCCTCACATGCTCCTCTTGTTACATTCACTCATGGGAAAAGGGACATTAGGCAAAATTAGCAACTCAAATAAAAGTGCAACACTTAATCACCGATAGATTTTCAACCTTAAAAAAAATGATGGTGGAAAATATAGATTTCACTCATGGGAAAAGGGACATTAGGCAAAATTAGCAACTCAAATAAAAGTGCAACACTTAATCACCGATAGATTTTCAACCTTAAAAAAAATGATGGTGGAAAATATAGATTTGTTGTTAATATTTAATTGTTAAGGAGAATAAAATTATAAAGTAAATCATATAGAGATTGAATTTTCACACCCTTAAAATAATTAGGAAACAATTAAATAGGAATAAAAGCAATACATCAAACACATATGAGATCAAACATATATGAGAGCTTCTAGCTACCATAAATACCACAATGAACTTATAAAGCAATACATCAAACACATATGAGATCAAACATATATGAGAGCTTCTAGCTACTATAAATACCACAATGAACTTATAAATTTTACTTTAGAAATTTAAAAGGGAAAACCATTTTTAAATCATTGTTTAGTAAGCTTTTTTAATAAATTTCTAATTACAATATAGTTAATGGATTTTTATGCTTCCTCTTTTCATTAGTCAAATAAAAAACTTTTGAAATTGAAAATATAAAAACAAATAATAAAATCTGAGGTAATGGGAAGGCCAAAAAACATAACCTTTCATTTACCATTCTTCCATCTTTTCTTTACTATTTGTATTTTTCCTTGTATTAGTCTTACCACCATTCCATTTCAATCACAAAACATTTACCATTCCTCCATCTTTTTTTTACTATTTGTATTTTCCCTTGTATTAGTCTTACCACCATTCCATTTCAATTACAAAACCACTTGGCTGTATTAGTCTTACTACCATTGCATTTTAACCACCAAACCACTTGGCTTTATAGTTGGCTCCTCCAATAACTTAAATCCACAATCAAATTAAGTTCAAATTCATGCACTTCATTGGATAAGAATATTGTGCATTGTTTGTTGTTCAACTAAATGCTAAAATGAAATCGATGTTAACTAAGCGTTTTTTTTTTTATAGTTTTATATGACATATTATGTTATATTTAAGCTGAAAGGCGTACACCTATTGACAATGGGCAGATTTAATAGGGGTTTAGTGCTTAATAAGTTTTCTATGGATAGGATTAAATATGGCTGGAATATTCTTAGTAGTCACACAAAATAAATGGCTGTGATTTCAATCATTAACTTCCTAGCTATTATAAAGACATCAGTTTATGTGTTTACTTTTTTACATTTACCTAATCATATTTAAAAATTACTTTGATAGTTATCTGATTGCCACATAAGTGATTAACAGAAATTAAAATATTAACACCAGATAAATGAAGCCCAACAGTTTATTTGTTAATAGATAATAAAATTTAATATATTCTTTTAAAGATTCATTTCATCTTCTCAACCTTTCGGCGTTCAACAACAACTATTTTGCTGCTGTGCTAGTGAATATTATATTGAGTAGAGTTTGGCACGACTGATGAAAAAGAAATAATAATCTATTGAACTGTAAAATACAGTTTGCTTCCCTTTGTTCACTAAAGATTTGGTTAAAGGATAAAAGAGTTTTTTTATAAAATCAATTGTTTAGGAAGATATGATTATTAATAGTTGGATATGTTAAAAATAGAGACTAAACTACTCTGCAGCTATATCGGTGTTTATTTTCTGTATTTTCGATGTTAGAAAATAAACCTGAAGTATTTGGAGGATTTTCAAAACTGAGAATTCACAATATTTTTTTTTCAAGGAAAACATTGGTGTTAAGAAAAGTACACATAGTGTGTTAGAGAATAATGACTAAATGCCATGATTAGTATTTGATTTGAGTTTGTTATGGAGAGTTGAGATATTATCTCAACTATCTAAATTGTATACTTAGGATAGATAGCTATCTTAAGCTATTTGTAGTTGTATTTATATTGTGACTATAAGTAATAAAATATAGTTTTAATGTGCATCTTGTTTACTAATTTGGTATCAGAGCCTGAATTCTCTGGGTAAGTCTCTCATGGGAGGCCCAGGTGTGCGTGAGAGGTGTAAATATAGATTACTGTGTTTGTTTCCAATTGAAGATGAGAATAGTATATCCGCGTGGTGAAAATCTGCAAGAAAATTTGGAGCTGGGTAGTGAACTTGTAGTGTGAAGTCATGGTTGAGGAGACCAAACTACAACGATCTGGATTAATTGTTGCGGTGCTGTGGAGAAAGAGTAACAGTGTTGCGCGACTGTACGAAGCAATCAGATTCTCAGTTGTCTCTATTGAATGTCATTGCTGCCTTTTTTGACAGCATTATACACTTTCATCATGGAAATTAGACATCGTTGGAAATTCAAAAGGAGGGGTCTACCTTAATTAAAGAGAAAAATAGGGTCGCTTGCTCTGAGAAAATGCAGTAATTATTTGAATAGAAAATGCGTGAATTTGACTACAGGTTTTTGATTGATTTTATTTAGTTTTGTAGTTTTCTGCAGCAGATGTTTGAGACAAATGCTTTCAATTCCAAGAGCAAGAAAAATCCCATTAAAGATAAGCGATGATGAAGGTGAAATACATAATGATTGTTTTCAATATGTCGCCCAAGAAAGCTCCATAGGCTCATACATATGGCAACAAACATTTAGAAGCACTGTACCAGTTATTGTGTGGAAGTTTTAAAATGGTTCGTAAAATTTATGATGAAAAATCAAATATAAGAACAGAGTACCATAATTTAAATTAGTGGTTCTTGACTTTTTTCGGGGCCATAAGAACATTTCGCTAGTTTGATTATGTTTATAGTTTGTTAAAAGTTCGAGATTCTTGTTGTACTTCGATGCTTCAAGATCGTCAATTATAGGCTATTATTGTCTTTATTGTTGTAGTGTGTTTAAAGAAGGTCAATTGTATGATTGACTGCTGAAAATGTCGAGTCATCAGATCAATGTCCTATATAACTGTCTAAATTTGCTCTTGGGGGGATTTCACAGATGGTAGTGTATCCATAGGATAATTCAGTGTCGAGGCTATACTTTGGCGTAGTCAAGAAGCGTCAATCATACGAATACGTCAATGATGGTCTGAAGCGGTTATACTTTAAATGGATCAAGAGGTAGCTTGAAAGTGTGGAGAAAAAAAGAGCGAAACCAAGTGATTGCAAAGTGGGTAGAGTTGCTAATGAAGATCAGCCGGACAAAGATGACAGATATGAATTGTATGTAGTTTCTATATTGTAAAAACAAAACCAAAAATGGCATTTCTCCATTAAGGAGAAGTGTTGGAGAATAATAACTAAATACCATGATTAGTATTTGGTTTGAGTTTGTTAAGGAGAGTTGAGATATTATCTCAACTATCTAAACTGTGTACTTAAGATAGATAGCTATCTTAAGCTACTTATATTTGTATTTATATTATGAGTATAAGTAATGAAATATAGTTTTAATGTGCATCTTGTTTTCTAATTCAGTCTGCATTTATGGTTTTAGCTATAATAAGTAGGCAAGAGCAAACTACTTGAACCCGGGAACCCAAACATCTTCTCAGTTGAAGGATCAAAATCCTTTCTCCCACTAAATGACCTGATACAACTTACTGAGTGGAGTCTATGTAGTCCAATGCTTAGATGGATTTATACGATTAGTACTCACATTCCGTCTTATTTATTTTCTTTTGCAGCGGAGATGTCGAGCATCTGGTCCCCCGGGAATCTGTCGTTTGGAGTAGAATATTTTGTGCTCCATCTCCCAACATCTGGTCCCCCGGGAATCTCTCGTTTGGAGTAGAATATTTTTTGCTCCATCTCTCTTCTCTTTATGATAATATTCTTGGTCTTCCATTTTGGCTCTCGGTTTGGCCCACAATACCACGTTTATAACAGTTATCCTGAAATTTTTCAGTAATTAGTAATAATTTAGCCTGATGGGACGAACATTTTTTTCATCGTGTTTGAGAAATGATTTTGTTCACTGTAAAACTGAAAAATAATTTATGAGACTAATCCTACGCCTCCCAGAATAGAATCTAATCACCCCAATGCTTACATTGATTTATTCTATTAGTCTCCACATTCAGTCTTATTTATTTGCTTTTGCAACGGTGATGTTGAACATCTGGTCCCCAGGAATCTCTCGTTTGGGGTAGAATATATTGTACTCGTTTCTGTCTCTTAGTGATAATATTCTTGATCCTCCATTTTTGTTTTCCGTTTGGCCCACAGTGCCGGGTCGTTGATAACGGCTGTTCTGAAATGTCAGTAACTAGCAATTTCGCAAATTAGTGGTTGGTGAATGTTGAAAGGTTTGGGCTAGTCTAGAAAAGAAAATGAAATGCCGCATAAAATTAAACATGGCGATAAAATGAAACTCAGTCATTCCACATTCACATCTTTCCACTCCTCTTTGTAACAAAACTTTAATCTTTGTTAATCACTCAGACGTGACAATCTAGTCACCATAGTAAATTTTAAATATGATTAAGTAAAAAAATAAACAGGTAAATCCATTAATATTTAATCTTGTCCATATAAAATTGATTAACCCTAAAAACCTATTAAATGTGCCAATTGTCAATAGGTATATACCTTTAGATGTAATTAACAATACTTTAGCATGATGAGACGAAATAAGAACTTAAAATCAAAATAAGATAATTTGTTCATTACGTTGAAGAAAAATATTTGGCGGAGTTTGTTCAGGCGAGTATTTAACAACAACTTGATCTTCTATTTCACGGTAACGTTTATGGCTACTATTTCCCACCCTCTGATTGTTGTTTCCAATTAATTGGAGATCAATATTTTTCATTCTTTAACATTCTAAGTTTAAAAAACAGCTAGGATATCGCTGATGCTAAATTGAATATAACGTTAATTAAATATAATGTATAAAGTATTGATTGCATGGACAAAAATGAAGTGCCTTTTTCATACTTTAATATGGAGTATGTATAAGAGTAAGGTAATGATTATATAAATTTAATTTTTTTTAATTTGGTAGGAATTTTTTAAATAATTATAATTGGATTTGATTGGAATTTTAATTATGAAATTTTGTTTGTAAAGTATAAATTTATTTTAACTCTTCGACACTAACATCATAAGAAGCCTCATAGTCACCTGGGTCGAGCATGTCGGACAGTCTTGTGGGACAAAGAAGAAGAAGAAAAAGGAGGAAGTCCAAAATATAGAGACTCATGAGGAGGACAACGCCTCTGAAGAAAATGGATTTGGCTAGCTAGGAGGAGGGGACGAAGAAAATGGACAAGGAAGAGGGGATGAAGGAGAAAAGAAAGGAGAAGGCGAAGCTACACCTTCGAAAGATCCCCCTACTGAAACAGTAACACCATAAAAGAGGAAGGTTTCTTTGTAGAAACCTTCAGCAAGAAAAAAGATGCACGCTCGCAAGCCCGAGTTAGAGGCCACACTCATGGAGGACGACATCAGTTTGGTCTGCAAAGCCATGGAGGATGCTTCTGAGGACATCTTGTAGAGATATGGAACAAAGCAGGAGGAGCTGTATGAAAGGGTCGAGAAGGAACTGAAAGAAATTCAACAAGCTATTTGTTCAGTCCACACAGTACCTACTACGCCTTCCTCGTCATAGATTGCAGAATTGGGGGATGAACGAACCCAATTAAGAAGACTTGTAGATGTGACAGAGGCTTGACTTCGGAAAATCCAAGAAGAAAAGGAGAAGGCTAGAGAAGCCTTGAAACAAGAGAAAGAGGAAGTCTTAGAGCAATTACGAGTAGTGCGGTACTATGTAACCACCTATGAAAATGAAAAAGAAGAGTTTTAGACGATGCTCCAAATGAAAAGGCGAAGCTACAAAGAGAAAATGAACAGTTGCTCACAGAGCAGATTATGGTCAAAGAAGCGGTGAATAAAGCATGTTGCTTTGTGCCAAGCTTGGCATATGAGGAATAGGATTTGGTCGAGCTTCAAGTGGCGAAGCTCGTTGAGACCATCCAGCAGCTTCAAGTGAGAATAACGGAGTTGTAGATCAAAGCAGTACCGAGCACCCTGCGGGAGGTACGTGACAATAGGGAGGAAGCCACTAAGAACGCAGTAGTAAGGATCAAAGCCCTCGCCTCAAAATGCAAATAGATGAGAGATAGAAGTGCACAGACATATGAATGCCTCACAGAAGATCCAGAGCTAAGAAAACTGGAAGAACAATTACAAGAGGCACTGCAACATGCCTTCTCTGTGCAGGTGTAGATAAAGATTCTCATCGCAGTTGAAAGAATGAAGAGGTCCCTGGAACAGCGTGCGGTATAGCAACAGATTACTACCATCTAGGGCAGGGTAATGGAAGTCGCGCAGAATCTACAGCTTGTGCAAAATTAAGCCTTCAAGGTGTTTGAATAAATTGAAGGACAAGTCTCGCAATTGGACCAAGTGGTTGTGACAGCAGCACAACGCCTAGAAGGGCCTGTTACAGAGATAACGATTCAAGATCTCATTGAGTAGGAGGCTCAGGTGAAGAAGCAAGTCGAGGCAACTCAACTTAAGATCGAGGCCTTTGAAGTGGCATTAACCATACCTGAGTGACTCGGGACAAGTCACAGGTGATCGTTGGGAGCCTATTGGATCTCAACCAAGTTTTGAGGAAACCTTGGTCAGGCTTGACCACTTTTTGGACTTCGACAGGCTCGTCGAAGATGGATCACCTAGGCGGAGCTGAGATGGCGGATCTCACCTATTTTGCGGGCTATGTGGACCCAGCAAGGGGTTCATTAGGGTTTTTGTAATGGGTTATGGGATGTTAGCCCATGGGTTCTCCCATGTTTAGGTCGTTTTGTAAGGAATTGTAAAAGTATAAATAAGTGTATGAATGTATTGTAGAGGGAAGCAATGTAAGAGCGAAGTCTAAGTGGCTAAGTGCAGTAGTTGTGAGTTTCTTTGTGCAACAAAATGTGTATGTAAGGCTCTGTGCTCAATAGAGAAGTTGGCTCTGTGCCTTGACCTAATTTTGGGAAGGACGATCTGGTGCTCAGTGCACAGATCTCCTATCCTCTCTGAATCTTGGCTTTGTGGATTAGTGCACAAGAGCAGATGAATGTAAGAGATTGAAGAATAATAAAGAAGATGAAGCAGTTGGTGGACGTAGCCCCACACTAGGGTGAACCACGTATATCTTGTGTCTTTGGTTTGCTTTGTGCTTTGTTGGTTATGTTATGAATCTTCTCAGTGCTTTGCTTAGTATGTATGTTAGATAGATCTGTTGATGCTTACTATTTTAGTTGTGTTAAGAATGAATGAATGTTATATCTAACTCAGTGTTATGTGTTAAATGATCGAAGTGTTTAATCTTTATTGTTACTGCGTCGATCTATCTTAGGGTTTGTTTTGTGATGTTAATGAAGCTAATGAACTAATTTGTGTCCCCTTCTAACTGTTTTTAGAGTACTCTGCCAAGTGTTATTATCACAGATCTATGTCCTAGCTTGGTTACAGACACATGCGTCCTGTAACCCCCCCTGCTTCTACCTCAGGTGAGACTTCTTCTACTTCGCAGGTGTTTCCAAAAGGGTCAGTAGTTAGGGTTTTGTTGGTGCGTTGTTGAAGTGTTGAACCCTTGGTCTGCCCCTATGCCAACACCCGACACAATGAATTCATTGTCGATATTGAGAAATTAGGTTCTACAGGAGGTTAGAGGAGTTTGATGCAGGAAGAACACGACAATGTGTGATACTGAGATTCGAAACCCGGGACTCCTAGGAAGGCGTAGTGAAGGAGATTTGAGTATACGGGGAAGTTCATGGAAGCTACATTATCTTCTTTAATAGCATATAATTTATTTTTGAATTTAGTGCAAGTTTGTATTGTTTTATGGGTGAAATTTTTCTCATTTTATTATTTAGTAACATATCTTAAAATTTTCTTGGTTTTGGTGAATGTTGTGCTCAAGAACATTGTCATGTCTATAGTCTATTACAATGGTTTATTCTTTAATCACATAACTTAAAAGTTTCTTGTTTTTGGTGAATGTTGTGCTCAAGAACATTGCCATGTCTATAGTTTGTTACAATGGGTTTTTTGGTCTCAAGAAATCCTATCTTCAAGAGATCAAGTGGTAGTTGAGAATTGATGGTTGTGTGATGGAGCTCTCTCTACATGATTTCAAAAGTGGATAAAAGTTGCTCAAGAAGACTTTACCAAAGATAGAGTTCAAAACTATTTTCTAAAATATGTTTGTTTGATTTCATAATGTGAACATTAAGGGAGGGTGTTGGATATAATGCTTCCATTAATGTAATAAGACTGGTTTGTTGTTTTTAGAACTATTTTCTAAAAAATATTTTGTACTTTTCATAATATAAACATTAAGGAAGGGTGTTGGAGATAATGCTTCCATTAATGTAATAAGATTGGTTTGTTGTTTGTTGAGATACTCTCTCAAACTGCACCACCTAAATTAGTTAGATCTAAATAACTCAATATAATAGAGTTATAACTATGTGTAAAGATGTGTTTTTAATAATATATGAGAATAGTTTTGTGAGTGTGAAGATATGACTACTCTTTCATTTTCTAAATAATACACAAAGCTATTAAATAATAGATCTATATCTATTAATTATTAGATTAGATATATCTATCTGCAACAAAATTATAAAGAGTGGAACTAGTTACTGCAACAAGATATGAACACATATGTCATTTATGGAAAGAGCTCCATCCAACTAAGGCTTCAAGAGGTGTTGGACTTCTCAAGACATAAGGCACAATTCATTTCTATCTATCTTTTCCTTTTTCCTTTTCTCGTTCTCCTTTTCTTTCCTTTTCCTCTTCTTCAAATTTTATCAATAATAAGTACATTAAATTAGAATAATAAATTAAAAAAAATAAATTATATTCAAACATTAAAAAAATACAAACAAACAAAGAATGATTAAGACAATTATAAACACACAAAGAATGATGAGAAAAAAAAATAATATGTTTGAAAAGCATGTGTTGAACTCCATATCACATATGCAAACGTGTGGACACTATAGAAGAAATACTTCAATAAACACACAAACACCTTCGAAGTTACCATTATACCATCCTCAGTAAACATTCACGTGCCCAGGCAATAAGAAAACCACATAGTGACTGCGTACAACCATACAACCTCAAGGGAGTCTGGACCAATGCAGAGCCCACCAACAACCATGCACGGCTACTGTATGGACACATATGGCCTCACATGCTCCTCTTGTTACATTCACTCATGGGAAGAGAGATATTAAGCTGGGAAGAGAGATATTAAGCAAAATTAGCAACTCAACTAAAAGTGCAACACTCACTTAATCACTGATAGATTTTCAACCTTAAAAAATGATGGTGGAGAATATAGAGTAGTTGTTAATATTTAATTGTTAAGAAAAAATAAAATTATAAAGTAAATCACTTAATCACAAATAGATTTTCAATTTTAAAAAACGATGGTGGAGAATATAGAGTTGTTGTTAATATTTAATTGTTAAAGAGAATAAAATTATAAAGTAAATTATATAGAGATTGAATTTTCACATACTTAAAATAATTAGGAAACAATTAAATATAAATAAAAACAATATATCAATATGAATAAAAGCAATACATCAAACATATATAAAATCAAACATTTATGAGAGCTTCTCACTACCATAAATACCACAATGAATTTATAAATTTTATTTTAGAAATTAAAATGAATAAAAGCAATACATCAAACACATATGAGATCAAACATATATGAGAGTTTCTCACTACCATAAATACCACAATGAATTTATAAATTTTATTTTAGAAATTCAAATGGAAAAATCATCTTTCAATCATTTTTTAGTACTCTTCTTTAATAAATCTCTAATTACAATACAGCTAATAGATCTTTGTGCATCCTCTTCTCATTCACCAAAAAAAGAAACTTTGAAATTGAAAATATAAAACCAAATAATAAAATCTGAAATAATGGGAAGGTAAAAAAAAATAACCTTTCATTTACCATTCCTCCATCTTTTATTTTCATATTTTCCCTTGTATTAGTCTTACCACCATTTCATTTCAATCACAAAACATATACCATTCCTCCATCTTTTCTTTATTATTTGTATTTTCCCTTTATTAGTCTTATCACCATTCCATTTCAATCACAAAACCACTTGGATGTATTAGTCTTACCACCATTCCATTTCAATCACCAAACCACTTGCCTTTATAGTTGGCTCCTCTAATAACTTAGATCCACAATCAAATTAAGCTCAAATTTATGCACTTCATTGTATAAGAACATTGTACATTGTTTGTTGTTCAACTAAATGCTAAAATGAAATCAATATTAACTAAGTGTTTTTATTTTTATAATTTTATATGACAGATTATATTATATTGAATAGAGTTTAGATGGCACGGAATGATGAGAAAGAAATAATAATCTATTAGACTGTAAAATACAGTTTGCTTCCCTTCGTTCACTAAAGATTTGGTTAAAGGATCAAAGCGTTTTGTTATAAAATCAATTGTTTGGGAAGATATCATTATTAATAGTTAGATATGTTAAAAACAGAGGCTAAGCTGCTCTGCAGCTATATCGGTGTTTGTTTCCTGTATTTTTGATGTTAGAAAATATGATGCAATGTAAAGATGCCATTGGGAAACCTGAAGTATTCGGAGGATTTTCAAAACTGGAATCGACAATCATTTTTTTAAGGAAAACACGGCTGTTCAGAAAAGTACACACTGTCTGCATTTATGGTTTTAGCTCTAATAAGTAGGCAAGAGCAAACTACTTGAACCCGGGAATCCAAACATCTTCTCAGTTGAAGGATCAAAATCCTTTCTCGCACTAAATGACCTGATACCACTTACTGAGTGGAGTCTATGTAGTCCAATGCTTACATGGATTTATTCGATTAGTACTCACATTCCGTCTTATTTATTTGCTTTTGCAGAGGAGATGTCGTGCATCTGGTTCCCCGGGAATCTGTCGTTTGGAGTAGAATATTTTGTGCTCCATCTCCCAACATCTGGTCCCCCGAGAATCTCTCGTTTCTAGTAGAATATTTTGTGCTCCATCTCTCTTCTCTTTATGATAATATTCTTGGTCTTCCATTTTGGCTTTCGGTTTGGCCCAAAATACCACGTTCATAACAGTTATCCTGAAATTGTTCAGTAATTAGTAATAATTTAGCTTGATGGGACGAATAATTTTTCATTGTGTTTAAGAAATGATTTTGTTCACTGTAAAATTGAAAAATCATTTATGCGACTAATCCTAGCCCTCCGAATAGAATCTAATCATCCCAATGCTTACATTGATTTGTTCTACATTGGTTTCATTTATTTGCTTTTCCAACGGTGATGTTGAGCATCTTGTCCCCAGGAATCTCTCTTTCGGAGTATAATATATTGCACTCCATTTCTGTCTCTTAATGATAATATTCTTGATCCTCCATTTTTGCTTTCCGTTTGGCCCACAGTGCCGCGTCGTTGATAACCGCTGTCCTGAAATGTCAGTAATTAGCAATACTTTAGCATGATGGGACGAAGTAAGAACGTAGAATCAGAATCAGAATAAGATAATTTGTTCATTACGTTGAAGAAAAACCTTAGGCGGAGTTTGTTAAGGGAGTATTTAATAACAGCTTGATCTTTTATTTTTATTTTATGGTAACGTTTATTTAACATTTACAAGTTAAAGGATTTAACATCTACAAGTTAAAGGGTTGTTTGGAAGTAGTAGTGGAGTTAAGAAATGTTGTCTCCTATCTTCTACTTTTTTTGGCATATACATCCACAAGTTAGAGGATTGTTTGAAACAAGCAGGGTGTGTCAATACAGCTTTGGTTGAAATAGTCATCATCCTTCTTCTTTATTTCAATATATCTTTAGTTACATTAGTCGTTATGGTTCTTCTTTATGTTGATTATATTATTCTTATGGTGAGGTGTCCCTACAATCTCAACAAAAAACTAAAGAATTCTCAAAAATTTCTACTTTACCACGACTATTAACACTATAATCAAATCTTAAAAGTCATTTACTATAATTTCATGTATGACAACAACATATTGGAGGAATTGACTCCATACAGATATCTTGGAATAGATCTATATCATAAGCTTAATTTGAACTATAGCATTGAGAATAAGGTAAATGGTGGGTGGAAAGCTTATTTTGGCCTTGAGAACAATTGTAAATTAGCAGACCTTTGACTATGGGATAAAAAGAAACTCATCTTTGAGAATCTCATCACTCTTGTTATCTTATATTATTGTGAGGTATAGGGATACATCATCTCTAGAGAATCATAGGTGTTTTATTACCTATAATGTTAAAATGAAAGGAAATGCACCCTATCCTCTCTTATCCTCTCTTATCCTCCTCATAGAAACAAGTATTTCCCTCATTGAAAACATGGCTATGACTAGGTACCTAATGTACACGATCAAGATAAACAACATGGAAGACAACAATATTCTTAACATTGCATGAAACTCTAATCAAAACCACTCATGGCTCAAGTGGGGTTGGCATAAAGATGTCAAATCTTGGGTAAATTAATGGAGAATATAGATAATATTGAAAAATTTATTAAATTTAAATTTAACAATAAATCGTGATGTGATAAAGAATTAGATGATGAGCGAAAATTAAGATACCATAAGGAGTTGATTAACCCTAATCTAAAAAATCAAAAATATCTTTTTGTTTTAACTAATTTCTCGTAAATTAATGGAGAATATAGAAATTTTATTAAATCTAAATTTAACAATAAATTGTGATGTGATAAAGAATTAGATGATGAGAGAAAATTAAGATATTATAAGGAGTTCATTAGTCCTAATCTAAAAAATAAAAAATATCTTTTTGTTTTAACTAGTTTAAAGATGAAAACCAATATTGCTAAAATAAGAATCAACTCCCACTAGCTCCACACTAAAATAGGATATTGAACAAAACTATGTGGAAAGAATTTGTAT
Source organism: Picea engelmannii (assembly GCA_009831015.1). NCBI lineage: Eukaryota > Viridiplantae > Streptophyta > Pinopsida > Pinales > Pinaceae > Picea > Picea engelmannii. Next base: position 66,858 of record ML787639.1, on the reverse strand, counting down.
TTTTATAACACTAAAAAGGTTGAAGATGAAAAACACTGTTTTTTAAAATGTCCTACCTAAAGACACATTAAATCTTAATTTCACAATATTTTTTACAATACCATCCTTCCTAACCTTTTAACTCATCAAAACTTTAATACTTGAAAAACATTTCTCTTTAATTTCTTGTAAAGTAAAAAATAAAATTCTAAAAAAACCAAATAAATTCTTTATTTTTAAAATCCATTAAAACAAAATTAATTTCATTGCATATTAATTATCACTGTCATTAATATTTGAAACTAAATAAAAATTAACATTTTAACTTAAAAATATAACGCTTATAATTATGAATCAAAATAAAATAATCTTAAATATCAAATAAATAAATAAATTATATATATATATATATGATCAATCCTTTGAATACTTTAGAAATTACATTCCAACCTCGCTTCATATATCCAAAATTAAAATAAGTTCATTCCCTGCTATAGAGATGAAAAGCCCTTACCTTGATAAGGACATCCAGGTAGGAGTATTTGGATAGACAAGCCACTGCTAGAAGACCACAGCAAATTTGA
>ML787639.1:48644-64757 GCA_009831015.1 Picea engelmannii | reverse complement strand
CTGGTTAGGCAAAGTCCAGAAGTTGGGCAAGTTAGGCAAAGTCTGCTCTTTTTACTATTTTAATCATTTTTGACAATGGATTATAATTTTTTTTTTCACAACAGTTTTTTAACTCTATAAATATTTACCCAAACACTAACACTATTTTCTATTTTCATTTTATTTTCCATTATCATTTTACATTAATAGTTAGTTACACTCGTCCAACTATTCCTGGGAGAATAGTTAGACGAGTAACCCAAATGAATTTCCTTGTCTAATGAAAAGTCGACGATATCCATAGATCTGGAGTACAACCCACTGTTAAATTTGAAAATAGACTGTACACCAAACCTGGTAATGATTTGTTGTTCTATTAAATGAATGAACATTGTATTGTTCATAATAGCTAAAGGGATGGATTCAGACCACCAAGTCAAGCAATCACAGCATGTACCTGAGTTGGAGGAATGTGGGTGGATTTTTCCTATTATCATTTTACAATTATTTATTTTTGATGATGATGAATGGTGAATCCAACACCATTTTATATTATCATTTTATTTTCTATTATCATTTTACAATTATTTATTTTTGATGATGATGAATGGTGAATCCAAATACAAATTTATGAACTTTTCAAATTGCCCAAGAATATAGATAACAATTTAATAGTTTAGCATTGAATTTTTTTATTTGTTTATAATTGGCCAGAGAAGAAATGTTTATATACTTTGTAGTCTTCGTATTAAACTATTAAAATCCACACTGTATAGACATTTGTATAACAAGAAAGCAATTGTTTATGTACTTTGTGTTCTTCCTATTAAAGTATTAGATTCCTTAACATTGTCATAAGGAGAGATGGGTTGGGTAGGGTAGGGTAGTGAATAGAAATGTTTGTTGTATTTACATATTGGTTGTGGAATACTCTATACAATAGAAATAGTGTGTTAAAATTGTTAGTGTGTGTAACATCCCGCTCTGGCGCACTGAGAAAACTTATTCTTTGAGGACACATCCTTGCAAGTGATCTGAACTTTTATGATAATAAAGTATTTATCATTGATTATGATGCGGTATGATAGATGGCATGATGTTTTACTGCTTTGACATGGACAGGTGCTATAGACTCAGTTTTACTGAGTGTGCAGGGCTTTTGACCTTGAGGATGCAGAAGCATCAACGGGACCCCTTGGACTCCGGAGTGTGCTTTGGGGTTGATTGTTTACAATGATTTTAGTATATTTGATTTGATGATATGATGTGGACATGTTCTGATACGATTGTTGATGATGTAGGCTGACGATAGCTTGCCAACCGGACTCACATATGGAGTAAAGGGGCCACACACGATTTCCAAAGAGATTGAGGGAGAGGTGTGGACAACATCCCCGCCATAGCCTACTAGCACTCCCACCATGGCTCGAACTATAGGTTAATGATTACCTAGTTCGAGAGGATCCACGATGCCGTGAGGGCAGACTGCGGCAGTCGCTCATGATGATTCTAAGGGGCACGCAATAAGGCGGGGGCCTTATTCCTTAGAGCCCTTAGTCTCCCATAAGTTCACCTGGCGGAGTCTTGATTCCAGGGGTTATTGATGTCTACCAATCAGTCAAGTTGGCGAGTGGCACCCTTGGAGCACGTGGTGCATCTTGAAGGGCACGTTGCACAAAAGAAACACAAGAGGAGAGTGGCACCCTTGGAGCACGTTGTGCATTCTGAAGGGCACGTCGTGCAAAAGAAACAAACAAGGTGAGTGGCACCCTTGGAGCACGGGATGCATCCTAAATGACACATCACATTGATGTTGATGAAGGAACAAACCTAGATGGCCCTAAGACATTTAACACATTAAAAAATTCTTAACCAACTTCCCTAATTAAATGTCACCCAGTTCAGACTCTAAGTCCTAAGTCTAAAACTTCTCTACGGTAAAATTTTTGTCTAACCTTAAGAAAAAGACCCTATAAAAATAAAAATAAAAATTTAAACTAAAACCCACTTAAGTAATAGTCTTAGTCTTCATAAAAATTTTGGAGTAAAATGAAGAGAGTAAGAATTTAATTAAAACTAGTGAATTTAAAAATTGCAAGGAAGAAATTAATTCTTAACTTATGAAAGTATAAAAAGATATTAAATTAATAATAAAAGGAAAAGATTGAATGGCGCAACTGCCATTGTGGCTCTAATAAAAAGGGGAAAGAAGGGAATAATACAAATTAGGAAACTAAGGAATAGGGGGAAACATAATAAGGGAAAGAGGGGAACTTATGGGAAAAAGCGAGGTCAACATAGTAAGGAATCTGCAATTAAGAACCTTCTAAAATGAACTAAATTAGCAACTTCATTTTAGGGAAAGTTCTTAAACCTGAATGGGAATCTAGGAACACCTAGGAGTAAATTTAGGAGCAACTCTAGGTGGGTGAGGGAATTGAGACAATTAATAAATTTAAAGAAAATAATTATTGGAGAAAAGAGGGGGCTGGACGACACTTGTGCGAAGGAGAATATTTAGAATATTTTTATTAAAACTTAATTTAAATGTGATTTAGGGAAAATTGGAGGTTCTAAAAACTGTATAAAAGAAAGGGAAGATGAGGAAGAAAGGGATCGGCTGTTAGCGTAACGTTACACTACCGAAATTGTGACTTGACTGATTACTTGTGGGGAGTTGGGATTTTTTATCTCGGATAGGAGTGGTAGCTCGGCCATGCGAGTCGAGCTGGAAGCTAGAGATACCATCTGGATAGTGTGTGGCCCCTTTGCAGCTCGGGGGGCTAAGGGGGAAGTAGAGTACCCCTAGCGATTGGTTGGGAGGTACCGGTGAGGTCTCGACGGTCGGCGAGCTGGAGCGGCACAGAGCGCGCGGGAGTCATTCGAGGAAGGTGATAAGGCAACGGTATGATCTTTATTTGGTAGAGTAGAATGAATATTCATTTACTTCGGCAATTAAAATTTTATTGTTGTAAAAACGTTGACTCAACTGTGGAAATCCGGTAATCGTTGGAAAATAATCTCTACTCCGTCTATTGTATCTACATCCTTAAATGTCTACCTATATTGTTGTCTTGGGCCAAATGGTTGTCTTGCTCCTTGGTGCATTGATAATATTGATCTAGATTGATGGCGAAGTTCCTTGTTGTGCGTTTGATCGATGGAATAGTTTTTCTCTACCATTTGTCTCTGCACAATAATAATGGTTGAACTCTGTATTAAGCCTTCACCTTTTCGTTGATTGCCTAAATTTGTGGTCAGCGTTCTAGTCGGGGTTGTACTTTTCTTGGTTGAAACCTTAAGCTTCTGCGTTACTCATTGTGGCTATATATTCCTGGAGGCTGTATATCCACATTTAAGTTAAATGTGATGTGTAGTTTTACTAGCCGTTGACGATTGTTGTTATAAGTTATAATCTGTAGCCGTATATGCATGGATGCGATGGGAGTCTTAGTTCAAATCTTGACTGTGTCGATATCCTGTGGTAAGTAATGATGCACAATAGTTGTGGCATCCTTTATGAAAACAAATTTCTTTTTGTGGAATGCTGACAGTTGTTGCATTACGTTAAGCTAATTCTCACATCGGTAGATAGTTTTTGCAAATGGCGATTTTATGCTTGGGAATGTCAAGAGTAATATGTTTCACTGGCGATTTTATATTTCCTGTTCGAATGAAGAATTATAATTTATAAATTACAAACGAATTGTAATCGGGTCTGTCATGCGACATTATGTTTTAAAGACAATGGTATTTTTATTTTCCAAATGGAAAAATGATTATACATTATTATTCAATGGTGATTCTACGCTTCATAACTCAATGGCGATTGTAATCTATGAAGCAATTGGTGTTCTTTTTCTCTGGTATGCCAGAAAATATACATTTCTAACAAGTCTGTAGCATTGATCCTCAATGACTCTGTTGGAGTTCTTACGAAACGATTTCGAATCCGACTTCACCCAGCTCAGCTTGCAGCGTCGAGTTATTGGTCGATTGGTTTTATTCCTTATGTGTTTCTGGCCAGTAAATCCGCCATTCCGACCTCTTCTTATTGTGTTGTGTGTACCCACACAGATCTCTCCCTCATTCTCTGCATGGTGTTGTGTTCCCAGTGCGATTGGGGAAGAATACCCATGCGTTTCCACCCACTCCAATCTCTATTTTCTGTGGATACACATCTCTGCGTGTGGTGTTATAAATTCTGGCATTTCTCCGTATGAACCTTTGCCCCTTCCACCTTTAAACTCGTGCCTCTATCATGGCCAGCGGCACCCTCCCTCTAGGACTGTAGTGTCCCTCCTCTGCTGCGAAATCACAGTGAGAGTGCTCCAGCACCTCACCATCCTGGGATTCGGATTTTCTGAACTTGCAGAGCGAGATAGTAGCATAACGGTTGGATGCCCAATTGACTCTGCGATTTCTGGCATGCATTCCTCGCCCTTCTATTCTGGCATGCTCTCTCTCCACGGTTGGCATTGTTGCCGTTTTTTTTCTTCTATTTATTCTTTAAAGGGGCAAGGTTGATGGGTAGCTAATTTTAAATGCTTTATCAATTATGGAATGATAATATTAATGCTAGTAAGTAGGGTAGCTCTAATTTTAAATGATTTATCAATTATGGAATGATAATATTAATGTTGGTAAGTAGGGTAGCTCTAATTTAAAATGCTTTATCAATTATGGAATGATAATATTAATGCTAGTAAGTAGGGTAGCTCTAATTTTAAATGCTTTATCGTTTATGGAATGTTAATGCCATTGGATATTAATACTAATGCTAGTAATTATGGTAACTCGAATTTTAAAACCTTATCCTTATGGAATGTTAAAATAGTGTAATGATTATGTTAATGCTCATGTTCATAGTAATGTTAAGGATTATGTGGTCTTTGTTTTATGGTATTGACAATGAATTGCTATAGATAACATATAAGGGGCAAGGTGATTGTCCTTTAGTGTAGTTGTCATAATATAAAAAATGTAATGCAATCATTATTTTATGGTTATGATGTTGAAAGTTTATTATCCTCGATAACAGTTAAAATGTGATGTCTTGAACAAAGTACAACAAGTCATTATAATTTAGTAGATGAGGATGTACGATTAAATGAATTACCTTATCTTAAGGCTGGCCTTGGTAACTCCACAACTAATGGAAATCATATAGAGTGATTGATCCTTCCTTTAATGCCCTTCAGAGTCATAGTAATTGTCGAGTCTTAAATTAGTTGTTGGTCGTTGTCGGTGTCCTTCCGACTTGGGCCTTCCATAGAGGGCGTGGTTGTCCTTGATTATTGTTGTACTTGTTGGTAATAGTTTAGTTGCTCGGTATTCTTATGTCGGGCGGGATGTAGACACCTCCATGTTCCTCAGAACAGTCGCCAGCCCTGAGACCTTAAATGGTTAAACTCGATGGGAACCTGGGATTGAGCGTTCCTTATGTGTCTTGGAGGTCCTAACCATTGCAGGGTAGGATGGACGGGTAGTCAGTCTTACTTCTTGTCGATTGATCGTCATTAATGCATGCAGTAACTTGTTGTGAGTCTTATGTCGTCTTGTTGTGTTAGTCGTGGTTGCACCTTGTTTGTCGTCGGGTGGCGACGCAAAGTCGAATGTATTTATTTCCCTTGTACACGCGCGCACACACTTTAAAAAAAAAAAATTCACTTGTTCTAAGAGGTTCGTCGACGTAACGAGGAGGTACTTTACATATGGTATCAGAGCGGGTTCGACCCGCAACTTGAGATTCGCTACGGCTTTTGTTGACATGATTTGATTTGATTATACTATTGTTGATCGAGTTGATTATGTGTGTGCAGTTAATCATGGTTAGAGGACGCCGTGGAGGCAGACGATGGGGTGCTAGTGGAGGAGGCGTGACGCCTCCCATAGCATCCACACCTGAGGGGTCTAACCCCCAAGGAGGCGAGCAGGTTCTCGGACAGGAGCATATAGCAGTTGGCGACGTGGTCGGGATGATGAGATCTTTTCAGGGTATGTTTGAGGCACTGATCAGCCGCTTGGACAGAGATGAGGACAGGGCGCCGACACCTGCTGAGGTTCAACCACGCGCACCAGCCGTTACTGGTAGCATTCACCGTGAACTCGAGAAGGTTAAATTTCTCAAGTTCTTTGGTGCCCCGGATGGGGCCGCCGCCGAGGCATGGTTGGAGAATATGGCGATGTGTTTCACACTTTGCGATTATACCTCCAGCATGAAGGTACGCATGGCGGTCTTTCAACTGAAGGATAACGCTCTTCTATGGTGGAATACGCTCCTACCGCAGCTGAACATGGCCATCGAAGATGTGTCATGGGAACTGTTCGAGGAACAGTTCCGAGAGAGGTACCTTTCAGAGGAATTCATTGAGCGTCAACTCAATGAATTCAACGCATTACGACAAGGAGGTCGTACAGTGCCCAAGTATGAGGCACGTTTTATGGAGCTGCTCTGGTATGCTACGCACCTTAACACAGAGAAACTTAAGGTCAACTGGTTCGTGTTCGGCCTTAACAGAAGCCTGCATGCAAAGGTTAGGATTTCAATGCCTCAAACCTTGCACGATGTCGTCCAAAAGACCCTCATAGTAGAGGAGGAGCTTATCAGTGGGGGTCAGACCAGGGCTCTAGCGAGACCAACAGGACAGGGTTCATCTGGAACACCGCAACATCAGACACCAGTGAGACATACGTCAGGGTATCGTGGCTTCCAGAGGGGATCCACTTTCACTACACCCCGACGACCACCGCCTCAGTAGCAGACACCTTATCGGGGACCACAGCACCAGCAACAACGTCGCCCGCAGCAACTGCAGTTTAGGCTTGTTCATCAGAACAGACCAGGGTTCCAAGCGAGTGGGCTGTCATCTTCTACTTCGGGTACCAGGACTACTAGGCCGAAGAAGGGGTGTTGGACGTGTGGGGAGCCACACTACCAGTGCGAATGTCCTGTGGAGAGGACCAGAGTGTCCGGATCAGCCGGACCCACTACAGTGGGAGATATGGACAAGGCCCATCAGATTCATGCAGCGGTGAATAACCGCCAGGAAGAGCACCAGTCGACTGTGCTCGAGATGACAGGTACCATCGCTGACTAGACCCTTAGTGTTTTGATAGATCCCGGTGCTACTGAGAGTTTCATTTCTGGTGCAGCGGCAAAAAGGATTAAGGTAAGGGCAGTTGATCAGAATGAGTTTAGCTTCGTAGAGATGGCTTCAGGAGCCAAACAGAAGGTTGGAGGAAAATTTACGGGTTGTGCCCTTAACCTGGGAGAGTTTGTCACGAGGGTCAACTTGTACGTCACAATCTTAGGATCTTATGATGTCGTGATCGGTATGGATTGGTTGGAATCGCATGAGGCGATACTCAACTGTAAGACAAAACAATTGAGCTTGGTTGATGATGAAGGATAGAGACGTGTGATTGTAGGATGAAACCAGGGAGTTTCCCTAAGGTTCGTCTCTTCCTTACAGTTACGGAAGAGTATGTGCAAGGGGTGAAAGCTTTATGCGATCCTTGCGCTAAATGAAAAGGGAGTAGCGGAAGGTCTAGAAAACCTTTCGGTGGTGAAGGAGTTTGCGGACGTATTTCCAGAGGAGTTACCTGGGATGCCACCGGAAAGGGAATTGGAGTTTACCATAGACCTGAAACTGGGGACCGAACCGATAGAAAGAACGCCTTATCGGATGTCGACCCCGGAGTTGCAAGAGTTGAAAATGCAACTGAAGGAGTTGTTGGACCTGGGACTGATACGTCCTAGTGTGTCACCGTGGGGTGCACCTGTTATATTCATTCGGAAGAAGGATAGATCGTGGAGACTTTGCATTGACTACCGTCAACTGAACAAGGCTACGATTAAGAATCAGTATCCCTTGCTGAGAATTGATGATCTGTTCGACCAAATGAAGGGTGCGACGGTGTTCTCCAAGATCGATTTGCGATCAGGGTATCACTAGTTACGGATCAAGGAGGATGACGTCCCTAAGACCGCCTTTAAGACAAGGTTTGGACACTACGAGTTTACTATTTTACCGTTTGGACTGACAAACGCAACAGGGGTATTTATGAGTTTAATGAACGGGGTGTTCCGCGAGTACTTGGACAAGTTCATCCAAGTATTCATTGATGATATTTTGATATACTCTGGAACGACGGAGGAGCATGACGAGCACTTGCTCTTGGTATTACAGTGTTTACGAGAGCACCAATTGTATGGGAAGTTGTCCAAATGCTCTTTTTATCAATCGAGGATTCACTACTTAGGGCATGTCATCTCCGGCAAAGGCATCGCCATGGATCCAGCCAAGGTTGAGGCTATTATGGAATGGCCTGCGCCGACGAATGTCACAGAAGTGCGTAGCTTTATGGGTTTAGCAGGATACTACCGACGGTTTGTCGAGGGATTTTCGAAGATAGCAAATCCGATCACGGAATTGCAGAAGAAAAACAAGAAGTTTGTTTGGACCGAGAAATGCGCGGAAGTATTTCGGAGACTTAAAGAGTTGTTGACGACAGCACTGATACTAAAGGTCCCTGACATGGACGCGAACTTCTTGGTATGCACAGACGCATCCAAGGAAGGCTTAGGTGGAGTCTTGATGCAAGACGAACCAGTAATCGCTTACATTTCGAGGAAACTGAGAAGGCATGAGGAGAACTACGTGGCGCATGATTTGGAGTTATTAGATATCGTATATGCCTTGAAGGTGTGGAGACACTACCTTGTTGGATGAAAATTTGAACTAAAGACTGATCATTGTGGACTGCAACATATTTTTACGCAAAGCGACCTGAACGCGTGACAACGACGTTGGTCGAAATTGCTTAGCGAGTACGACTTTGAGATTACTTACATAAATGGAATGGTGAACCAAGTGGCGGATGGTTTGAGTCGGAGGCCACACATCTTTTTGGTGTTGCCTCTTCAGATGAATCTACGTGAAAAGATTCTAACCTTACAGTGTGACGACGACTCGTACAAGGAGATCGAGGGCCTTATTGGACAGAACACAATGATGGTACCACGATATGATGGATTTTCTTTTGATAGTGATGGGTTATTGAGGTTTAAAATTCGGATTTACTTACCGCAAAACGACGAGTTGAGGATGTTGATCCTGAGAGAGGCTCATAGAGAAATTTACATGGCTCAGCTGGGATTTATGAAGATGAGGGCAGATCTTAAGCCCTTATTCTTCTAGAAGGGAATGAAAGACGACATAGTTAACTATGTGGCCAGGTGTCTGGAGTGTCAGCAGGTAAAGGTTGAACATAGACACCCAGCAGGATTACTACAACCACATTCCATTCCAGAATCGAAATGGGAAGTTATTTCGATGGATTTTATTGTTGGATTGCCATTGACAGAAAGGAGACACGACTCGATTTTCATAGTAGTAGACACTCTGACAAAGAGTGCTCACTTTATTCTTGTATGTATGACATATCAGGCACCTGACATAGATAGAGTTTTCATCAGTGAGATTGTGAGGTTGCATGGCATGCCTAAGAGGATTATATTCGATCGAGGATCGATGTTTACTGGATGATTTTGGATGAGTTTCCAAGAGGCCTTGGTTACCCAACTTAACTTTAGTACTGTGTATCACCCAGAGACTGGCGGACAGACCGAACGAATGAACCAAACCTTGGAGGACATGTTTTTCATGTACGTAATGGACCAACAAAAGCGTTGGGAAGAATTCTTGCCACTAGGAGAGTTCACTTACAACAACAATTACTAGAGCACCATTAAGATGGCACCTTTCGAGTTTCTTTATGGGCGACCGTGTCGGACGCCTTTGAGTTGGGATCGACTTGAGGATAGGGTCCTGGTGGGACCAGAAGCGATCCAAGAAATGGAATAACAAATGCATACAATAAGACAAAGGATTAAAGAAGCGCAGGATCGATAGAAGAGTTATGCCGATGCGCACCGAGTCGACCGCAGTTATGAGGTCGGCGATCGAGTCTTCTTGTGGGTTAAACCGCATAAGAGTTCGATCAAGTTTGGAAAGGAATCTAAACTCTCTCCTAGGCTCGTGGGACCTTTCGTGATTATGGAGAGAAAGGTGGTCATGGCCTATCGACTAGCGTTGCCTGATTCTTTGAGGTGTATGCACGATGTATTTCATGTATCTGTTTTGAGACACTATATTAGTGATCCTACACATGTGATTGACATGAGTTCCTTGCAGGTATTGGATGAGGGAGCGCTCACAGCTGAGCCAGTTCGCATCTTATATCACCACGTTCGACAGTTACGATGTCGAACGGTAGATCAGGTCAAGGTCCAGTGGGAAAACTATAGTCCACACTCGGCGACCTGGGAGGACGCATATGATATGCATCAACAGTTTCCATTTTTGTTTGATATATAGACTTATGATACTGTGATACATTTATTTCGGCATGTATACCATGAAACTTCGGGACAAAGTTTAGACGAAGAGGGGGTGTATGTAACATCCCTCTCTAGCGCACTGAGAAAACTTATTCTTTGAGGACACTTGCTCGCAAGTGATCTGGACTTTTATGATAAGAAAACATTTATCCTTGATTATGATGCGATTTGATAGATGACATGATGTTTTACTGCTTCGACATGGACAGGTGCTATTGACTCGGTTTTACTGAGTGTGCAGGGTTTTTGACCTTGAGGATGCAGAGGCATCGACAGGACCCCTTGGACTCCAAATCGAGTCAGGGAGTGTGCTTTGGGGTTGATTGTTTACTCTGATTTTAGTATATTTGATTTGATGATATGATGTGGACATGTTTTGATACGATTGTTGATGATGTAGGCTGACGATAGCTTGTTGACTAGACTCACATATGGAGTAAAGGGGCCACACACGATTTCCAAAGAGGTTGAGGGAGAGGTGTGGACAACATCCCTACCACATCCTACTAGCACTCCCGTCGTGGCTCGAACTGTAGGTTAACGATTACCTAGTTCAAGAGGATCCATGATGCCCTGAGGGAAGACTACAACAGTCACTCACGATGATTCTAAGGGGCGAACAATAAGGCGGGGGCCTTATTCCTTAGAGCCCTTAGTCTCTCACAACTTCACCTGGCGGAGTGTTGACTCCAGGGGTTATTGATGTCTACCAATCAGTCAAGTTGGCGAGTGGCACCCTTGGAGCATGTGGTGCATCCTGAAGGGCACATCGCGCAAAAGAAACACACGAGGTGAGTGGCACCCTTGGAGCACGTGGTGCATCCTGAAGGGCACGTCGCGCAAAAGAAACGAACGAGGCGAGTGGCACCCTTGGAGCACGTGGTGCGTCCTGAAGGGCACGTCGCATTGATGTTGATGAAGGAACAAACCTAGATGTCCCTAAGACATTTAACACATTAAGAAATTCTTAACCAACTTCCCTAATTAAATGTCACCCAGTTCAGACTCTAAGTCCTAAGTCTAAAACTTCTCTAGGGTAAAATTTTTGTCTAACCTTAAGAAAAAGACCCTATAAAAGTAAAAAAAAAAATTTAAACTAAAACCCACTTAAGTAATGGTCTTAGTCTTCATAAAATTTTTGGAGTAAAATGAAGAGAGTAAGAATTTAATTAAAACTAGTGAATTTAAAAATTGCAAGGAAGAAATTAATTCTTAACTTATGAAAGTATAAAAAGATATTAAATTAATAATAAAAGGAAAAGATTGAATGGCGCAACTGCCATTGTGGCTCTAATAAAAAGGGGAAATAAGGGAATAATAAAAATTAGGAAACTAAGGAATAGGGGGAAACATAATAAGGGAAAGAGGGGAACTTATGGTAAAAAGTGAAGTCAACATAGTAAGGAATCTGCAATTAAGAACCTTCTAAAATGAACTAAATTAGCAACTTCATTTTAGGGAAAGTTTTTAAACCTGAACGGGAATATAGGAACACCTAGGAGTAAATTTAGGAGCAACTCTAAGTGGGTGAGGGAATTGAGACAATTAATAAATTTAAAGAAAATAATTATTGGAGAAAAGAGGGGGATGGACGACACTTGTGCGAAGGAGAATATTTAGAATATTTTTATTAAAACTTAATTTAAATGTGATTTAGGGAAAGTTGGAGGTTCTAAAAACTGTATAAAAGAAAGGAACGATGAGGAAGAAAGGGATCGGTTGTTAGCGTAACGTTACGATGCCGGAATTGTGACTTGACTGATTACTTGTGGGGAGTTGGGATTTTCCAGCTCGGATAGGAGTGGTAGCTCGGCCTTGCGAGGCGAGCTGGGAGCTAGACATACCATATGGATAGTGTGTGGCCCCTTTGCGGCTCGGGGGGGCTAAGGGGGAAGCAGAGTACCCCTACCGATTGGCTGGGAGGTACCGGTGAGGTCTTGATGGTCGACGAGCGGGAGCAGCATGGAGCGCGCGAGAGTCATTCGAGGAAGGCGATAAGGCAATGGTATGATCTTTATTTGGTAGAGTAGAATGCATATTCATGTACTTCGGCAATTAAAATTTTATTGTTGTAAAAACGTTGACTTAGCTGTGAAAATCCGGTAATCGTTGGAAAATAATCTATACTCCATCTATTGTATCTACATCCTTAAATGTCTACCTCGGTTGTTCTCTTGGGCCAAATGGTTGTCTTGCTCCTTGGTGCGTTGATAATCTTGATCTGGATTGGTGGCGAAGTTCCTTGTTTTGCGTTTGATCACCGGAATAGTTTTTTCTCTACCATTTGTCTCTGCACAGTAATAATGGTTGAACTCGGTCTTAAGCCTTCACCTTTTCATTGATTGCCTAAATTTGTGGTCAGCGTTCCAGTCAGGGTTGTACTATTCTTGGTTGAAACCTTAAGCTTCTGCATTACTCATTGTGGCTGTATATTCCTGGAGGCTGTATATCCACATTTAATTTATGTGATGTGTAGTTTTACTAGCCGTTGACGATTGTTGTTATAAGTTATAATCTGTAGCTGTATATGCATGGATGCAATGGGAGTCTTAGTGATAATGATGCGCGATAGTTGTGGCATCCTTTATGAAAACAAATTTCTTTTTGTGGAACCTTGACAGGTGTTGCATTACGTTAAGCTAATTCTCACATCGGTAGATAGTTTTTGCAAATGGCGATTTTATGCTTGGGAATGTCAACAGTAATATGTTTCACTGGCGATTTTATATTTCCTGTTCGAATGAAGAATTATAATTTATAAATTACAAACGAATTATAATCGGGTCTGTCATGCGACATTATGTTTTAAAGACAATGGTATTTTTATTTTCCAAATGGTGAAATTATTATACATTATTATTCAATGGAGATTCTATGCTTCATAACTCAATGGCGATTGTAATCTATGAAGCAATTGGCATTCTTTTTCTCTGGTATGCCGAAGAATATACATTTCTAGCAAGTCTGTAGCATTGATCCTCAATGACTCTGCTGGAGTTCCTACGAAACGATTTCAAATCCGACTTCACCCAGCTGAGCTTGCGGCGTCGAGTTATTGTCTGATTGGTTTTATTCCTTATGTGTTTCTGGCCAGCAAATCTGCCATTCCAACCTCTTCTTATTGTGTTGTGTGTACCCACATGAATCTCGCCCTCATTCTCTGCATGGTTTTGTGTTCCCTGTGTGATTGGGGAAGAATACCCATGCGTTTCCACCCACTCCAATCTATGTTTTCTGTGGATACACATCTCTACGTGTGGTGTTATAAATTCTAGTGTTTCGTCATATGAACCTTTTCCCCTACCACCTTTAAACTCACACCTCTTTCATGGCCGACTCCACCCTCCCTCTGGGACTGTAGTGTCCATCCTCTGCTGTGAAATCGCAGTGACAGTGCTCCAGCACCTCACCATCCTAGGATTCATATTTTCTGAACTTGCAAAGAGAGATAGTAGCATAACAGTTGGCTGCCCAATCGACTCCATGATTTCTGGCATGCATTCCTTGCCCTTCTATTCAAGCATGCTCTCTCTCCATGGTTGGCCTTGTTGCCGTTTTTTTTCTTCTATTTATCCTTTAAAGGGGCAAGTTGGATGGGCCGCTAATTTTAAATGCTTTATCAATTATGGAATGATAATATTAATGTTGGTAAGTAGGGTAGCTCTAATTTTAAATGCTTTATCAATTATGGAATGATAATATTAATGCTGGTAAGTAGGGTAGCTCTAATTTTAAATGCTTTATCGTTTTTGGAATGTTAATGCCATTGGATATTAATACTAATGCTAGTAATTATGGTAACTCGAATTTTAAAACCTTATCTTTATGGAATGTTAAAATAGTGTAATGATTATGCTAATGCTCATGTTCATAGTAATGTTAAGGATTATGTGGTCATCATTTTATGGTATTGACAATGAATTGTTATAGATAACATATAACGGGCAAGGTGATTGTCCTTTAGTGTAGTTGTCATAATATATAAAATGTAATGCGGTCATTATTTTATGGTTATGATGTTGAAAGTTTATCATCCTCGATAACAGTTAAAATGTAATTTCCTTAACAAAGTACAATGAGTCATTATAATTTAGTAAATGAGTATGTGCGATTAAATGAATTACCTTATCTTAAGGTTGGCCTTGGTAACTCGACAATTAATGGAAATTATAAGGAGTGATTGATCCTTCCTTTAATGCCCTTCAGAGTCATAGCAATTGTCGAGTCTTAAATTAGTGGTTGGTCGTTGTCGGTGTCCTTCTGACTTGCGCCATCCATAGAGGACGTGGTTGTCCTTGATTATTGTTGTACTTGTTGGTAATAGTTTAGTTTCTCGGTCTGGTTGTGTCGGGTGGGATGTAGACACCTCCATGTTCCTCAGAACAGTCACCAGCCCTGAGACCTTAAATGGTTAAAATCGATGGGAACCTGGGCTTGAGCATTTCTTATGAGTCTTGGAGGTCCTAACCATTGCAGGGTAGGACGGGCGGGTATTCAATCTTACTTCTTGTCGATTGATCGTCATTAATGCATTCAGTTACTTGTTGTGAGTCTTATGTCGTCTTGTTGTGTTAGTCGTGGTTGTGCCTTGTTCGTCGTCGGGTGGCGACGTAGAGTCGAATGTATTTATTTCCCTTGTACACGCATGCACACACTTTAAAAAAAAAATTGCACTTGTTCTAAGAGGTTCGTCGACGTAACGAGGAGGTACTTTACAGTGTGTTAAAATTGTTCATGTAGATTGGTTGTTGAAAGAAAAAATCATGTGGAAGATTAATCAAATGGGACTAATTATAAGTGGGTGAAATATTATAGAAATCAAATCTCTTTAATTAAAATAGATATAGATTGTTGGATTTGTTCATTTTTTAAAATGTTCTATTCATATGTATAGTATGATTTATTGTACTAAGAAATATTATACAATCCAGTATGGCATATATGTTGTCAGGTATAGTATAATATATTATGTATGTATATGGGTAATGTTTTTATAGAAAAAACTAAATAAATAATAATTAAATATTTTTTTTTTTACATGTGAACAACATTGTTAATGTTTTTTTTGTGTGTGTTACAATCTATTTATTTATCCATTTACTTAGAGGAGCTGTGAATTGGAAAGGAGAAAGTGTAGACTTGATATTTGTTTGCATCTACATAATGTAATAGTTATGAAGTGTATTATTAGAAATATTTGTTTGTAAAAGTAAAGTTGATGATAACATGAAGACTATAAAAAACAAAGTTGATGATAATATGAAGACTATAACAAATAGTTTTTTTTGCATCTTAATCGGCTTAACTTTCTTTACTCAAACATGGAAAAATTTTCAATAACACAATGAAATTACATCAGCACATTTAATTAAGTATGCATGCATTTGACAAGGATAAGATCCTCTTACAATATATATACATCGATAAATAATTACTCTATTAAAAAAACCAAGATTAAATTGTATAGCATTCACCTAGGAGACCTAATTTAAGTACTAACACATTATTGATCCCTCCACTATCAATCATGTTGCCTCATTGATAGCACTTTCCATTTCTTCCTTCAAGTGACGCCATTGTCTAAATAACTTGATAAGTTCAACCAATCTATACATTTCCTTCATGAAATACAAGCACATCCTTTTGCTGGTAGGAAGAGTTTATAATATGTCTAAGATATTTGCAACTATGATAAGACTTGCAAGAGCCAACTATGAAGGAAAGGTTTA
>ML787639.1:27339-40463 GCA_009831015.1 Picea engelmannii | reverse complement strand
GATTATAGGGAATCTGAAAATAAATTATTTAACATCAAATTCAACAAGAAGTGATCATTGCTCCTTTGCAAGAATACATTGAAGAATGGTTTAAAAAGGCTATAATAAATATTATCAAGGGCCCAATAGAAGAAGTTAATATTTTTCACATAACGAAAACAAACAAAGATACAAAAGGAACATTAGAAAACAAATGAATCATGGGAGATTCATCACAGTAAGTCCAAATATCATATGTATTCTCAAAATTTCCCCTTTGTAACGTCCCCATCGTTACGACTACAAGCGACACAAGTAAGTAAAAAAAAAAAATTGTTAAAGCATGATGGTAACAACGACAACAGTTAAACAACACAACTTGACGATGAACACAATGCACGCAGATCAGGAAACATTAAACAATAACTCAAACACTAGCACATGAGGCAACTGGATGAAACATGGGATAATCAAAGACAGATAAAAATGACTACCCGCCTGACACAAGAAAGACAACACCTACAAAATAAAGGAAAACATCAACAACCCGGCCCAGTGGCTTCAATGACCAGTAAATAGAAGCATCTACAACTCGCAAACCCAATTCATTAAGGCGTTACAAAACCAAGTACCAACCTTCATTACAACGAACAATGCATCCACATCGGGAAGCATAAGACCCAGCCAGGTTATCAATCGTGTCTATCCAATAGGTTGTGCAATGATCCCCTCATCAAGAATAATGCGTCACAAGGCGATAGGCGTGAGATTAACCATGGCGCAACATGACAATTCTAGAACCTTATCCCAAGCAAAATCCCTCATGCTAGGAGACTGAATTTACTGTCAAAAACATGGGGACTAAACCCAAGAACCCAACAACAAGTCGACAAGACGCAAGGGAATCTGACTACTACAACCATCATATATCATAATAACTTCATGGACTAAACCCGAGCACCCAACAACAATTCGACAAGATGCAAGGGAATCTGACTACTACACCCATCATATATCATAATAACTTCTTGGCGCAACAAATTCTCTAGAAGCATACATCAATCTGTACACATTAAAATAATTATTATCAAACAAATAGTTCATTGTGATTATTTATATTAAAAATACATATTGTTCATGGTAACTACATCAATATTAAAAATACATATCGATCATGGAAAATATTGTAAAACGTTGTAACGATAGTGTGAATATTGTAACTAAATATTGTAAATATCATTGTTACATTGTTACATCAATATGATATCGTTGTCAACAAATATGCTATCAATCAATAATAAAGGTTGTCAACAAAATATGCTATCAATCCACAACATGTGTTGTCAATCAATATTATATCGTTGTCAACAAATGTTTCTATCTATTAATATTGGCGGTCAACAAAATATGCTATCAATCCATATGATATCGTTGTTTATCATTTAAAGAAATGTTGTCTAGCATTGACATGCATTCTAAATATATGTTGTCTAGATATATGTTGTATAAATATGTAACTAAGGAACAATAAGAACCATATCTAAATGTTGTTGTCTATTAAATGACCAAAGCGAAATCGTTGTCTAAAGGGAAATTGTTGTGTAAGTATTACAAACATCGTTGTCTAAATATAACCCAACCGTTGTCTCTTATTAAGTTTGTTGCCTATCATTAAATTCGTTGTCTAGTAAATACCCACGTTGTTTAATAGTTGTTTAATAGCAGTCTAATAGTAAATAACCACACTGAGTTAATATATTAGATTGTTGTCATTTAAATAAATGATATCACAGAATTAAGAGATGATATTTTTGTCAACAATTATTAGAAACGCAGTCAATAAAAGGATTCATTGCCAATAAAAGTATAAATCCGCTGTCATCAAGAGTATCAATTCGCTGTCAATAAAAAGTACAAATTCGTTGTCATCAAAGTATAAATTCATTGTCAATCCAAGTATAAAATCGTTGTCATCAAGAGTATAAATTTTTTGTCAAACCAAAGTATAAATTTGTTGTCATCAAGGTATAAATTCGTTGTCAAACCAAAGTATAAATTCCTTGTCATCAAGGTATAAATTCGTTGCCAATCCAAGTATAATTTTGTTGTCAGGTATAAGCACCCCAACAACAAGTAAAAAAATGAATTGGGGTAAGAACAAAATTGGTAAAAACGAATTCAACTGGATGCATACAATGGTTAATTCAACAATAAAATTGATTCAATCTGGACGCCTATAATGGTTAATTCAACAGTAGAATGACTTCAAAAACTAGACTCATATAAGGGTTATTTCAACCATAAAATGAAGTATTGATTTACAATGGTTATTCAACAACGCAATGGTTATTCAAAAATGTAATGGATGTAATGGCTATTAAACAATAAAACAAGGTAATAGATTGCAATGGTTATTCAACAACATCGAGTATAAAGACGCAGATATATAATCACTATAAAAAAAATGCAGATATATAATCCAGATATGATAACGAGGTATATTAAATCGCAACATGTATATCTCTGTGTATATTAAAATCGCAGCATATATATATCTAAATCGCAGAGTAAATAAATGAAGTTGTTGTGTAATAAAATAAATACAAAATCGTTGCATTATCTCGCCAAGAAAAATACAAAAAAGAAAATCGCAGAGTAACATTCAAGGAAGGGAAGAAGCAATCATTTAATAGAAATGCAGAGATAATCAACCACAAGAAAACGCAGAGATGAATCGATCAGGGATGAACCAAAAAAAATGCAGAGACGCTCAATCACAAGAAGGCACAAAGACTAATTATTCGACAACGGATCAATCAACGCATGGATACTCATCCACAAGAAGGCACAAGGAATTGAGATTAATCATAAGAAAAAAATGCAGATTTAAGTAAGGGTTGATAACTGGGCGAACAATTTATCCTTCACTTATCATCCATGCACAGGAAATTAGTGCATTTGAATCTATAGGTCTTTAAACACCGAAGTGACAACCGTCGATTTGGCTCCTACCCGACTGCTCATGCACAGACTAATTACTAAAGGGATAAGGGAAAGAAGATAAAAACACAAATTTCTTTCTAATAATGGATAAAAAAAATCACGGAGAAGTCATTGCAATAAGAGGTTGGGTTCTCCATGGGAAATCGATTCAGAATACAGTGAGAAAAGGGGTTACAAATATCGTAGGAAAGTAGGTGCAAGAAGGCTCATGGCCATGAAATCTTCAACCAAGAACATAAAATAACATATGTAAATTACATTCTATCGCAAGTAACAACTTTAACCGGCGTACCTTATCCAAACACGAATGCTCCAAATTTGTTGTCTCGCGTATGCTCCATCCATCTCCTGCTTGCCGACCGATGTGACCTCACTAGTACCTCCCAACCAATGCTAGGGGTACTCTTCTTCCCCCTGATCCCCTTGAGCCACAAAGGGGCCACGCACACCATACGAGAGAATAGCTAGCACCCAGTGTGCCTCGGAAGGTCGATCTACCACTTGTAACCCAAGCTAGGTATCCCAACTCCCATAAGAGAAAGTTCATTCAAGGAAAAATTCAGCAGTGTAACATTACGCAAAAATATTCAATCCATACTCCTCCTCCTCCATCATTTTTATAGAGTTTTTTAAGTAATTAGTTTCCCAAATTCCCATTAAATTCCTTTTTCATTAATTTAATTAGGAAAAACCTCCCCTGTACACATGTCACTCATCCCCTAGTTGCACCAGAAAATTAATTTTATTAATTATTTAATTATTCATATTTCCCTCACCCACCTAAAAGCATTCCTAAAAATGCTCATTGGTGTAAATGGCTTATGCCTTACATAATTCCTAATTGAGTTCATAATTTGCAAGTTCCCAAGAAAAAATTCCTTACTAAGTTAGACATTCATTTTTTTCTTTGTTTCCCCTTTTTCTTTAATTTTCCTATTTCTTTTAAGTTTCCCTCTTTTTCCTTTTTAACTTAAAATCAATTTAGAAAGTGTGCATAAAAAAATCGTTTACCCTTTTTCTTTTTAACTAAAATTAAATTAGCAAGAATAGATAAAAACAACCATTTCCCTTTTTTTAAATTTTAATCCTCCATTTAATTTTGACTTTAATAAATAAATTTGAATTTCTTAGCCCCCTTCTTGTTACATATTTATTTATTATTATTATTATTTGACCACAAGTTCTACTTAGACCTAGGTTTAATTTCACTAGGTTGGGCAACATTTTCATTAGGGAAAAATTGTTTTTTAAATCTTACTTATCACATCATTCATTTTAAGTTCGACTATGTTTATTCACTTACCTATTGAGATCGTAACGTGCCCTTCAGGATGGACTACGTTCTCCAAGGTGCCACTTGTCTCTTTTCATTTTCCTTGCGCGACATGCCCTTCAGGACGCACTACATGCTCCAAGGGTGCCACTCGCCTCTTTCTGTTTTCCTTGTGTGACGTGCACTTCAGCACACACTACGTGCTCCAAGGGTTCCACTCACCTCTTTCTGATTTCCTTGCACGATGTTCCCTTCAGGACACACTACATGCTCCAAGGGTGCCACTCGCCTCTTTTCATTTTCTTTGCGCAACGTGCCCTTCAGGACGCACTACGTGCTCTAAGGGTGCCACTCACCTCTTTTCATTTTACTTATATGACGTGCCCTTCAGGGCACACTACATTCTCCAAGGGTGCCACTCTCCTCTTGACTAACTTTGGTAGACGTAAAAAAACCCTAGAGTCAATACTCTGCTAGGTGATCTTGTGGGAGAATAAGGGCCTCTAAGGAATAAGACCCCTGCCTTATTGTGTGCCCCTTAAAATCAAAGTGAGTGACTGTCATAGTCTTCCCTCATGGCATCATGGGTCTTCTCAAACTAGGTAATCATTAACCTACAGTTTGAGCCACGATGAGAGTGCTAGTAGGTTGTGGCAGGGCTGTTGTCCACACCTCTCCCTCAAGTCTCTGGTTTTCCTGTGTGACACCTTTACTCCACATGTGAGTTTGGTCGGAAAGCTATCGTCATCCTGCATCCATCAACAAATCATTTCAGCAATAATAATAAATCATCATAACATCTAATAATAAGTACATATGTCATATCAACAATATTCAACCCAACAGTCCACTCCCTGACTCGATCCACGGTACAAGGGGTTTCATCGATTCCTCTACATCCTCGAGGTCCAAGGTCCTGCACACTCAGGAGAACCCAGTCGATACCACATGCGTATGTGAATACAAAAAAATAACATATTGTCAAGCCATAATGTCTCATAATCATAATCGAACAACCGATAGTATAATAATCCTGATCACTTGCAAGAAAGTTTCCTCAAAGAATAATTTCACTCAGTGCGCACAAGAGCGGGATGTTACATACACCCCCTCTTGTTTTAAACTTTGTCCCAAAGTTTCACAGTATATAAGTGATGAAATAAAGTGTATCACAGTGTCATAATTCTATTTATCAACAAAATGTAAACTGTTGGCGCATATCATATGTGTCCTCTGAGGTCGCCGAGTGCAGACTATAGTTGTCCCACTAGGCCTTGACCTGATCTATTGTTCGACGTCGTAGTTGTCGAATGCGATGGTCCAGGATGTGGATTGGCTCAGTCGTGAGCGCACCCTCATCTGATCCTGTAAGGAAATCATGTCAACAACATGAGTAGGATCACTAACATAATGTCTCAAAATAAATATGTGAAGGACATCGTGTGTATGCCTCAAAGAATCAGGCAAGGCTAGTCAAAAGGCCATGGGCCCTCTCTTTTCCACAATCTCTTAGGATCCCTCGAACCTAGGGGATATTTTATCACTCTTTCCAACTTGATCGAACTCTTATGCGGTTTCACCTGCAAGAAGAATCTATCATCAACTTCGTAACTACGGTCAACACAGTACGCATCAGCATAAGTCTTTTGTCGATCCTGAGCTTCTTTGATCCTTTTTCTTATTGTTTTCCTTTGATCTTCCATTTCTTGGATTGGTTCTCATCCCACCAGGACCCTATCCTCAATCCGATGTTAGCCCAAAGGCGTCCGACATGGTCACCTGTACAGAAACTCGAAAGGATCCATCTTAATGGTGCTTTGATAACTATTGTTATATGCGAATTCTACCAGTGGAAATAATTCTTCCCAACTCTTTTGTTGGTCCATCACGTACATGTGCAACATGTCCTCCAAGATTTGGTTTGTTCGTTCGGTCTACCCGTATGTCTCCGAGTGATACACAGTACTAAATTTAAGTTGGGTTCCCAAGGCCTCTTGGAAACTAGTCCAAAATCATCCAATAAAAATTGATCCTTGATCGGATATAATCCTCTTAGGCATGCCATGCAGCCTCACAATCTCACTGATGAAAATTCTAGCTATGTCAGGTGCCTGATACGTCATACGCATAGGAATAAAATGAGCACTCTTCCTTAGAGTGTCGACTACCAAAAAAATCCAGTCGTGTCTCCTTGTCATCAGTGGAAATACAACAATGAAATCTATTGAAATGACCTCCCATTTCGATTTCGGAATAGCATGTGGTTGTAGTAATCCTGCTAGATGTCTATGTTCAACCTTCACCTACTGACATTCTAGACATCTTTCCACGTAGTTGACTATGTCTACCTTCATTTATTTCCAGGAGAATAAGGGTTTAAGGTCTGCCCTCATGTTTGCAACCCCTGGGTGAGCCATGTACACTTCTCTATGAGCCTCGTTTAGGATCAAATTCCTCAACTTGTTGTTCGGTGGTACATAAATTCGATTTTTAAATCTCAATAATCCATCGTCGTCCAACATAAATCCTTCAAATCTTGGTACCATCATTGTGATTTGTCCAATAAATTCCTTGACCTCTTTGTACCAGTCATCTTCGCATTGTAAAGTTAGAATATTTTCACGTAGCTTCGTCTGAAGAGGCATCACAGAAACGATGCGTGGTCTCCGTCTCAACGCATCCCCACTCTGTTCATTGTTCCCTTTATGTAAGTAATCTCAAAATCATACTCTCTAAGCAATTTCGACCAACGTCGTTGTCGCGCGTTCAAGTCACTCTGCGTAAAGATGTGTTGTAGTCCATAGTGGTCCATTTTTAGTTCAAATTTTCATCTAATAAGGTAGTGTCTCCAAAATCTCAAGGCATAAACAATGGCTAACAACTCCAAATCATGTGTTGCATAGTTCTCCTCATGCCTTCTCAACCTTCTCGAGATGTAAGCGATCAATTGACCGTCTTGCATCAAGACTCTACCTAATCCTTCCTTGGATGCATCAGTGCATACCAAGAAGTCTGCATCCATGTCAGGAACCTTTAGTATCGATGTTGTTGTCAACAACTCTTTGAGCCTCCAAAATTCTTCCACACATTTCTCGGTCCAAATAAACTTCTTGTTCTTCTTCTACAATTTCGTAATCTCATTTTCTATCCTTGAGAAACCCTCGACGAACCTTCAATAGTATCCCACTAAACCCATGAAGCTACACACTTTCGGAACATTCGTCAGTGCAGTCCATTCCATAATAGCCTCGACCTTTGTTGGATCCATGGTGATACCTTCATTGGATATGACATGCCCTAAGTAGTGAATCTTCAATTGATAAAATGAGCATTTAGACAATATCCCATGCAATCTGTTCTCTCGCATACACTGTAGTACGAAGCACAAGTTCTCGTCATTCTCTTCCAACATCTGAGAGTAAATCAAAATATCGTCAATGAATACTTGGACGAACTTGTCCAAGTATTCACAAAACACCCCTTTCATCAAACTCATAAATACCCTAGGGGCGTTTGTCAGTCCAAAAGGTAAAATAGTAAACTTGTAATTTCCAAACCTTGTCTTATAGGTGGTTTTAGGGACATCATCCTCCTTGGTCCATAACTGGTGATACCCCGATCTCAAGTCGATCTTTGAAAACACCAATGCACCTTTCATATGATTGAACAGATCATCAATCCTTGGCAATGGGTATTAATTCTTGATCGTTGCCTTGTTCAATTGACGGTAGTCAATGAAGAGTCTCCATGACCCATCCTTATTTTGTATTAAAATAACAGGCACACCCTATTGTGATACACTAGGACGTATAAGTCCCAGGTCCAAGAACTCCTTTAGTTGCATTCTCAACTCTTGTAACTTCGGGGTCGACATCTGATAAGGATTTCTTTCTATTGGTTCAGACCCTGGTTTTAGGTCTATGGTAACATCCAATTCCCTCTCTAGTGGCATCCCAGGTAACTCCTCAGGGAAGACGTCTACAACTCTCTCTCCACCGGAAGGTGGTCTAGACCCTCCACTACTCCCTTCTTGTTTAACACAAGGATCGCATAAAGTTTACATCCCTTGCGCATGCTCTTCCATAGCTACAAGGAAGAGATGACCCTTAGGGAAACACCCTGGTTTCATCCTACAATCACGCGTCTCTGTCCCTCATCGTCGACCAAACTCAACCATTTCATCTTACAGTTGAGTATCGCCTCATGCGATTCCAACCAGTCCATACCGATCACGACGTCACAAGATCCTAAGATCATGACGTATAGGTTGGCCCTGGTGACAAACTCTCCTAGGTTAAGGATACAACCTGTAAACTTCCCTCCAACCTTCTGTTTGACTCCCGAAGCCATTTCTACAAAGCTAAACTCATCTTGTTCGACTGCCTTTACCTTAATTATTTTTAAGCATTGCACTAGAAATGAAACTCTCTGTAGCACCTGGATCTATCAAGATACTAAGGTTATGGTCAGTGATGGTAAGGAATTTGTTGTTGAGGCATCAATCGACGAGGTGTAGTGAAAGTGGATCTTCTCTAGAAGCCACTATATCCCGACATAGTCTAGCTGGTGTCTGATGCTACGGTGAACCAGATGACACGTTCCCTATTAGTCTCGTTGCAGTCCTGCTCTGAACCCCATTGATAAGCTCCTCTTCTACTATGATGGCCTTCTGGACAGTATCATGCAAGGTTTGAGGCATCAAAATTCTAACCTTTGGATGAAGGTTGACATTATGGCCAAACATGAACATGTGGACCTTAAGTTTCTCTATATTCTGGTGTGGAACATACCGAAGTAGCTCCAAAAATGGGCCTTGTACTCGGGCACCATACGGTCGCCCTGTCGCAAGGCATTGAACTTGTTGAGCTGACGCTCAATGAATTCCTTGGAAATATACATCTCCTGCAACTGTTCCTTGAACAGTTCCCATGACACATATTTGTCGACAATGTTCAAAAGCGGCAAGAGCATATTCCATCATAGAAGAGTGCTTTGCTTCAGTGGAAATACCTCTATGTGGACCTTCATGTTGGAGGTATAGTCGCGAAGTGAAAAGAACATAACCATATTATCCAACCATGCCTCGGCGGCGGCATCGTCTGGAGCACCAAAGAACTTGGGAAAATTGACCTTCTCGAGTTCACGGTGAATACTAATGGTATTGGTTGGGCACACTGTGGACCCTCAGGGGTACAAGCACCCTGGCCTCATCTCAGTAAATATGGTGAATCAAGGCCTATGAAAAACTCTAGAAGGACCTTGTTAGACAATAATCATCCCTTACAACAATCGAATCCATCCCAAGGGCTTGTTCTTCCCCCCTTGGGGGTTAGACTCCGAAGACACGATCACTTCTGGAGGTGTCACAACTCCTTCCATGGAACCACGCTGTGAACCTCTAAGGTGTCCTATAATCAATCTCACCACAGGGAAACATTAAAGTTTAATTATCACTACGTTATTATTTAAGGGTTTACTGATGTTGGCCCTTGACCAAGTTTTGAGGAAATATTGGTCGTGTTTGACCACTTTTGGTACTTCGACAGGCTGGACAAAGATGGAGCGCCCAGGCGAAGTGGAGATCACGAGATCTAACTTGTTTTGTGGACCTAGCAAGGGGTTTTATAAGGTTTATGTAATTGGTTAAGGGATGTTGTCCCATGGGTTTACCCATGATTAGGCGTCTTTGTAAATGTATAAATAAGTAGCTAAGCGATGTAAGAAGTAGTTACTAGTTATTGATCGACTTAGTGCATGACTAGTTGGCTTTGTGCAAGAATGTGTTAGGGCTTGCAAAGCTAAGTGCAAGTGTTATGTAAGTTGCTTTGTGCACATACATTTTATGTAAGGCTCTGTGCTACTGAGGAGTTGTCTATGTTCCTTGACCTAGTTTTGGGAAGGAGGATCTGGTGTGCAGCTCGCAGATATCCTGTCCTCTGCGGAGTTGGCTATGTGGATTTGTGAACAAGAGTAGATGAATTTAAGAAGAATGAAGACTAATAAAAAATAAGAAGAAGAAGTTGGTGGATGTAGCCCCACACTGGGGTGAACCACATATATCCTGTGTTGATTTGTTTTGTGTGATGTTGTTGATGTTGTTTATGTTGTTTATCAATTAGTGTATTGATCTTTGTAGATGCTAGATAGATGTATGGATTCTTAGTGCTATATTGGTGGTAAATGAATGCTAGATCTGATTAATGTTATATGCTAAGTGATTGAAAGTACTTGATCTTTATTATTATTGCGTTGATCTGTAATAAGGGCTTAACCTGCGATGTGAACGAGATTCCTGATCTAGTGCATGTTGTTGGCTAAGTGCTCTATTAAGTGTGGTAATCACATATTTGTGTCCCAGCCTGGTTGTAGACACCTGATTCATACAACCCCCCCTGCCTCTACCTCGGGTGAGACTTCATCTACTCCATAGTTGCTCCCGAAAGGGCCGGTAGTTAGGGTTTTGTTGGTGCGTTGTTGAAGCGTTGAACCCCGGGTCCGCCCCTGTGTGCCAAAAACTATTATGGAAAGCATGGAGATAAACATTTGTAGGGTTGAACCCACTTTGATACCATATGTAACGTCCCCATCATTACGACTACAAGCGATGCAAGTAAGTGAATTTTTTTTTATTGAAGTAGGACAACAACAATGACAATCAAGCAATAGTAAACAATGACTCAGACACTAACACATCAAGAAAATGAACAAAACATGCGATAATCAAAGACAGATAAAAGGGACTACCTGCCCGATGCAAGCAAGACAATGCCTACAAGCTAAAGAAAAACATCAACAACCCGACCCAGTGGCTTCGACAACCAGTAACTAGAAACCTCTACGGCACGCAAACCCAATGCATTAAGGAATTACATAACCAATTATGAACCTTCATTACAATGAACAATGCGTCCACATCGGGAAGCACAAGACCCGACCAGGTTATCAATCGCGTCTATCCAATAGGGCGCGCAATGATCCCCTCATCAAGAATCATGTCGTCACAAGGTGATAGGTGTGATAGTAACCAGGGTGCAACATGACAATTCTAGACCCTTATCCCAAGCGAAATCCCTTGTGCTAGGAGACCGAATTTACTGTCAAAAACATGAGGACTAAACCCAAGCACCCAACAACAAGTCGATAAGACGCAAGGGAATCTGACTACTACAACCATCATATATAATAATAACTTCTTGGACTAAACGCAAGCACCCAACAACAAGTTGACAAGATGCAAGGGAATCTAAATACTATAACCATCATATATCATAATAACTTCCTGGCACTACAAACATACATCAATCTGTACACATTAAAATAATTATTATCAAACAAATAGTTCATTGTGACTATTTATATTAAAAATACATATTGTTCATGGTAACTACATCAATATTAAAAATACATATCAATCATGGAAAATATTGTAAAACATTGTAACGATAATGTGAATATTGTAACTAAATATTCTAAATATCGTTGCTACGTTGTTACATCAATATGATATCGTTGTCAACAAATATGATATCAATCAATAATAAAGGTTTTCAACAAAATATGCTATCAATCTACAACATGTGTTGTCAATCAAAATGATATCGTTGTCAACAAATGTTGTTATCTATTAATATTGGAAGTCAACAAAATATGATATCAATCCATGTGATATCGTTGTTTAGCATTTAAAGAAATGATGTCTAGCATTGACACACATTCTAAATATATGTTGTCTAGATATATGCTATATAAATATGTAACTAAGGAACAGTAAGAACCATATCTAAATGTTGTAAAAAACGATAATGTTGTTGTCTATTAAATGACCAAAGGGAAATCGTTGTGCAATTATTACAAACATTGTTGTCTAAATATTACCCAACCGCTATCTCTTATTAAGTTTGTTGACTATCATTAAATTCATTGTCTAGTAAATACCCACGTTGTTTAATAGTTGTTTAATATAAGTCTAATAATAAATACCCACGATGAGTTAATATATTAGATTGTTGTCATTTAAATAAATGATATCGCAGAATTAAGAGATGATATTGCTGTCAACAATTTTTTAAAACACAGTCAATAAAGGGATTCACTCCCAATCAAAGTATAAATCCGATGTCATCAAGAGTATAAATTCACTGTCAATAAAAAGTATAAATTCACTGTCAATAAAAAGTATAAATTCATTGTCATCAAAGTATAAATTCGTTGTCAATCCAAGTATAAAATCATTGTCATCAAGAGTATAAATTTGTTGTCAAACCAAAGTATAAATTCGTTGGCCTCAATGTATAAATTCGTTGTCAAACCAAAGTATAAATTCGATGTCATCAAGGTATAAATTTGTTGTCAATCCAAGTATAATTTCGTTGTCAGGTATAAGCACCCCAGCAACAAGTAAAAAAACAAATTGGGGTAAGAACGAAAAATGGTAAAAATGAATTCAACTGGACGCATACAATAGTTAATTCAACAATAAAATCGATTTCGTTTGGACGCCTATAATGATTAATTCAACAGTAGAACGACTTCAAAAACTAGATGCATATAAGGGTTATTTCAACCATAAAACAGAGTATTGATTTGCAATGGTTATTCAACAATGCAATGGTTATTCAACAATGTAATGGATGTAATGGTTATTAAACAATAAAATGAGGTACTGGATTGCAATGGTTATTCAACAACACAGAGTATAAAAACACAGATATATAATTGTTGTCACCAAAATGAAGATATATAATACAAATATGATAACGCAGGTATATTAAATCACAGAATGTATATCTCTGTGTATATTTAATTTGCAGCATATATATATATATATATATATATATATATATATATATATATATTGCAGAGTAAATAA
>ML787638.1:743223-755366 GCA_009831015.1 Picea engelmannii | reverse complement strand
AATTTGACTTTGAGATCAAACACATTAAAGGGAAGGAGAATAGAGTGGTCGATGACCTTAGCAGAAGCATGAGAACAATTCACCTGGCAGCAGTGAGTACCTGTGAGACAGATGTCAAGAATAGAGTCAAGGAGGCACAAGAAATAGATCCCTTCACCCGAAATGTGACCCGGTACCTACAACAAGAACCCACTGGGGAAAAATACGAAGGCTATCAGATAACCGACAGAGGTCTGCTCACCTACAGAGAGAGACTGTACATTCCCAATTGTGACAACTTGAAGAGGTTCGTCATGGATGAACTACATAAAAGACCCTACACTGGTCACCCAGGATACCAGAAAATGATTACTGCCACCCGAAAACAATTTTATTGGCCTGGAATGAAAAAGGACATAGCCAAATATTTATCCCAATGCATAGAATGCCAACAGGTTAAATCAAAACATCGACATCCAGCAGGACTACTACACCCTTTACCCATCTCGGAATGGAAATGGAAAAACGTCTCCATGGATTTTATCACCGGATTACCAACTTCAACCAAACAGAATGATGCTATTATGGTGGTGGTGGATAAACTGAGCAAGCCTTCTCATTTCATCCCCATGAAATCAACCTGCAAGGTGATAGATATCGCAAAGATATTTGTGAAAGAGGTGTTCCGACTGCATGGCATGCCGAGAGAGATAATATCTAATAGAGACACAAAATTCATTTCCAAATTCTGGAAATCACTGATGGCGGGTTTAGCGACCAAATTGTTGTTTAGTACCCCCTATCACCCTCAAACCAATGGACAAATAGAAAGAGTGAATCAGATATTAGAAGATATGTTAAGGATGCATGTAATGCATCAACCCAGAAAATGGGAAGACTACCTACCATTGGTAGAATTTGCCTACAACAACGGCTATCAAGCATCCTTAAAGATGAGTCCATTTGAGGTCCTCTATGGTAGACAGTGTAATACTCCAGTCAGCTAGAGTAATCCTGTAAATAGGATTCCTATTGGACCCGATATGTTGAAAGAAATGGAAGAGCAAGTGATTCAGATAAAACAAAATCTGAAGGTTGCCCAGAACCGACAAAAAAGTTATGCCGATCAAAAGAGAACTCCAAGAGAGTTCAAAATGGGAGACCATGTATATCTCCGGATTAAGCCCAGAAGGAGTTCCCTGAAAATGGGAGCTTGTGCCAAATTGGCACCCCGGTATTGTGGACCCTTTGAGGTTCTAGACAGAGTGGGACCTGTAGCCTATCGGCTAGCACTTCCTCCCACAGTAAAAGCACATAATGTTTTCCATGTTTCATTATTAAAGAAATATTTACATGATGCTAATCATATAATTGACTGGTCTGTGATCCAGGTGGAACCAGTGGGAGAATTCCTACAAAAACCCTAATGCATATTGGACAGAAGGGAAACCCGACTCCAGAACAGAACCATTGCACAGGTCAAGGTGCAGTGGAAACATTTTGGCCCAGATGAGGCTATATGGGAGATGGAAGATGCCATGAAACTGGCATATCCAATTTTGTTTACTTATGTACATGCAATTCATGCTAGTAGATAAGAACATCGAGGACGATGTTCCTTTTTAAGGGGGAGGGAATTGTAACACCCTCTTTCCCCCAACTTGTAAATATAACTGGACTGGCCAAGAACTATGGAAAACTCATAAATGTGAATATGTGATGTAAATGGACCTTGAGGAAGAGGTCAATGAATGTGAATAACATTCTGAATTTATTGCAGGACTGCTGATGAGGAGATGTACAGAAAAAGAGACCACGATGGTGGTGGAAGGCTCCTAAAAAGGTGGTGTTAACTTCCACCGAGAATTAAATACTGCATTTGGACTCCACTGGCCCGGAGAACCAAAAGCAACTCGCTGGCTCTGAAATTTAATGCCTCGCAGGCTAGTAGGCGAATGGCTTGATGAGGGATGGGATGGTAAACTGCCCATTCGTAGAGCCGTCAGGCCTGATCAGTGTGAGGGAAATCACGCCACACGCAACCCCGTGAGAGGATAAGGTGTATGGCAGAGGCGATTGAGAGGGAAGACGCGAGGGGAACTCTGGCATTTTTACGCAGAGTGAGTCATAGCAGAGAGGAAGGATTGCAACCTTCGCTCCTGGTCACTGGTAGACAGAGAGATGCAGTCTCAGAACATCGTGGTCTCAGCTCGGGGGTGGCTAGTGGTAAATCCTTTGAGAGTCGTTGAGCCTACGGTTGGGTGGAAATGAGCACCCCTCTCAGAATTTGCACCCATTTCTGAAGTCACTTCTGATAAGTGTTTTGTTTACATATTGCCTCTTGAAATTCATAGAATGATACATAAATGTATATTCTCATAGACCTGTGAAATTATGAACGATTTCAGTGTCAGAATGTCTGTGCAGTGTTTTGATAAGAATTTATAGACATATACTTATAACAGAGGAAGCCATGCATGATTTAAGTTGATAAATGAATCTAATTATAGGTTGAATAAATTTAGGCTTCCAGCCTATTCTCGAGAAGTTATTTCCCTTCACCCATCTCCTGGAAATCCTTGGAATAGATCTCTGTTGAGGTTTACCCAAGACCTGGAATAGGATCTTGAAGGCGCAAGTCTTAATAACCTTGTACGAGGAGGAACGATCCTCTTAAAAACTTGAGATGGCAACTTAAGGGAGGAATATCGAATCGACGGATGAGAATTCGTCGAGAAGGCTAAGGCACAGTGCTTCATCAGTGGGCTACTCAAAGAATACCAAAACCGAATTGAATTTGACGAGCCAAAGACCCTAGAAGACACTATACGAAAGGCAACATATTGTCATGAACAGTATGGACATCGGGCAGAGTCTCGTGGAGACTGGAAACAGAAGAATGGTTCAAAATTTTAGAAAGGGAGAAAATCCTCGGGATTTAAAAACTACAATAAGAACCACAGAATGCACTTTCCAACCCAGAGTGTACTCCAACAGAACTTTCCCTCAGCAGAGGGAAATAAAACTTCTGGACCTATACCAGTAAAGACTGATAACCCAAAGAGAAAACCTTTGGAATGCTGGGATTGCAGAGGAGATCATCTCTGGAGAGACTGTCCACTCCGACAACAGAATAGTTGAAAAATTTATAACATGAAGGAAGCTACCACGGTCAATGATCTGGCAAGGAGTGTGCCACAGATCTATGCAGCCTTGGATAATAACCAGGCTGACCACCAAGCTTTAGTGGTGGAAATAGATGGTATGATTTTCAACCACCTAGTGTCTGTTTTGATTGACCCTGGTTCAAATTTGAGTTATATATCCCCTAAAGCTGTTGATAAGTGTAAGCTACAACCAAGAAAACAAACTAAGCCATGGTTAGTACAGTTAGCCACTGGCACCAAAAGAAAGGTGGTAGAGGCCATACCATCCTGCCAGTTAATGTTGGGTAAATTCCCCACCCAAGCAACCCTTAACGTATTACCCCTGGGATCATACGATCTGTTGATTGGTATGGATTGGCTGGCCACCCATAAAGCCAAATTGGACTGTTACTATAAAACCTTGGAGTGTGTGAGCGAAGAAGGAAAAAGGATCTGAAAACCAGTTTCGATGAGACAAATATCAAGGGATCTGAAAACCAGTTTCGATGAGACAAATATCAGCATTGCAAATGAGAAAGTATTGTCGAAGGGGATGTGCCTTATATGCAGTACAGGTGTTGAAAACACCTGAAGGTACAAACCCAAGTCCTAATGATCACCCTATCCTAAGAGAATACCGAGATGTGTTTCCAGAGGAGGTACCCGGTCTACCTCCGAGAAGAGACATTGACTTCTCAATAGAACTTGCACCAGGAGCGGTGTCAGTGTCTAGAACACCCTACCGGATGAGCACACCTGAGTTAGTAGAAATCAAGTTACAATTAAAAGAAATGATGGATAAGGGTTATATTCGACCCAGCGTGTCCCCATGGGGAGCACCGGTCCTGTTTGTGAAAAAGAAAGATGGCACCCTTAGACTGTGTATAGATTACAGACAACTTAATAAAGTAACCATAAATAACAAATACCCCTTGCCCAGGATCGATGATCTATTCGATCAGTTGGGAGGTGCGTCTATTTTCTCAAAGATTGACTTAAAGTCCAGATACCATCAAGTCTGAATCAAGGGTGAAGACATCCATAAAACCGCTTTCCAGACACGGTATGGTCACTATGAGTTTGTGGTAGTGTCGTTTGGGTTAACCAATGCCCCTGCCACTTTCATGTGCTTAATGAACAATGTACTCAGTAAATTTTTGGATAAATTTGTACTAGTTTTCATTGATGACATATTAATCTACTCTAAGAATAGAGAAGAACATGAAGAACATCTTAGACTTGTGCTGCAAGTGCTAAGAGAGCATCAACTCTATGCTAAATTTAGCAAGTGTGACTTCTTCCGGAAGCAAATACACTACTTGGGACATGTTCTATCCAAGGAAGGGGTAGCAGTAGATCCTGACAAGATCAGGTCTATCATGGAGTGGCCTGCCCCAAAGGATGTCTCAGACATCAGATCCTTTATGGGATTGGCGGGATACTATAGAAGATTTATAAAAGATTTCTCCAAGATTGGTTGTCCAATCACTGCCCTCCAGAAGAAGGGAACAAAATTTCTGTGGACACAACAATGCGAAGAAATATTTCAAACCTTGAAACATCTACTAACCCATGCACCCATGTTGAAAATCGCTGACCCAGAAGCTGACTGCCTTGTGTGCACAGATGCCTGTAAAGAAGGGCTCGGAGGAGTTCTTATGCAGGAAGGAAAGGTGATCTGCTATGAATCCCGAAAATTGAATGAACATGAGGTCAACTATGTGACTCATGATCTAGAATTGGCTGCCATAGTGCATGCCTTAAAAATGTGGAGGCATTACCTCCTGGGAAGGAAATTTGTGCTTATGACAGATCACTGTGGATTACGGTATTTGTTTGATCAACCCAAGCTCAATTCTAGACAAGCTATATGGATGGCCCTCATTAGCGAATTTGACTTTGAGATCAAACACATTAAAGGGAAGGAGAATAGGGTGGCCGATGCCCTTAGCAGAAGCATGAGAACAATTCACCTGGCAGCAGTGAGTACCTGTGAGACAGATGTCAAGAACAGAGTCAAGGAGGCACAAGAAATAGATCCCTTCGCCCGAAATGTGACCCGGTACCTACAACAAGAACCCACTGGGACAAAATACGAAGGCTATCAGATGACCGACGGAGGTCTGATCACCTACAGAGAGAGACTGTACATTCCCAATTGTGACGACTTAAAGAGGTTCATCATGGATGAACTACATAAATGACCCTACACTAGTCACCCAAGATACCAGAAAATGATTACTGCCACCCGAAAAAAAAAAATTTGGCCTGGAATGAAAAAGAACACAGCCAAATATTTATCCCAATGCATAGAATGCCAACAGGTTAAAGCAAAACATCGACATCCAGCAGGACTACTACACCCTTTACCCATCCCAGAATGGAAATGGAAAAATGTCTCCATGGATTTTATCACCGGATTACCAACTTCAACCAAACAGAATGATGTTATTATGGTGGTGGTGGATAAACTAAGCAAGTCTGCTCATTTCATCCCCGTCAAATCGACCTGCAAGATGATAGATATTGCAAAGATATTTGTGAAAGAGTTGTTCCGACTGAACAGCATGCTGAGAGAGATAATATCTGATAGAGACACAAAATTCACTTCCAAATTCTGGAAATCACTGATGGCGGGTTTAGAGACCAAATTGTTGTTTAGTACCGCCTATCACCCTCAAACCAATGGACAAACAGAAAGAGTGAATCATATATTAGAATATATGTTAAGGATGAATCCAATGCATCAGCCCAGAAAATGGGAAGACTACCTACCATTGGTAGAATTTGCCTACAACAACGGCTATCAAGCATCCTTAAAGATGAGTCCATTTGAGGTCCTCTATGGTAGACAGTGTAATACTCCAGTTAGCTGGAGTGATCCTGTAAATAGGATTTCTATTGGACTCGATATGTTGAAAGAAATGGAACAGCAAGTGATTCAGATAAAACAAAATCTGAAGGTCGCCCAGAACCCACAGAAAAGTTATGCCGATCAAAAGAGAACTCCAAGAGAGTTCAAAATGGGAGACCATGTATATCTCCGAATTAAGCCCAGAAGGAGTTCCTTGAAAATGGGAGCTTGTGCCAAATTGGCACCCCGATATTGTGGACCCTTTGAGGTTCTAGACAGAGTGGGACCTGTAGCCTATCGGCTAGCACTTCCTCCCACAGTAAAAGCACATATTGTTTTCCATGTTTCATTATTAAAGAAATATGTACATGATGCTAATCATATAATTGACTGGTCTGTGATCAAGGTGGAACCAGAGGGAGAATTCCTGCCAAAACCCCAATGCATATTGGACAGAAGGGAAACCCGACTCCGGAACAGAACCATTGCACAGGTCAAGGTGCAGTGGAAACATTTTGGCCCAGATGAGGCTACATGGGAGATGGAAGATGCCATGAAACTGGCATATCCAATTTTGTTTACTTCTGTACATGCAATTCATGCTAGTAGATAAGAACATCGAGGACGATGTTCCTTTTTAAGGGGGAGGGAATTGTAACGCCCTGTTTCCCCCAACTTGTAAATATAACAGAACTGGCCAAGAACTATGGAAAACTCATAAATGTGAATATGTGATGTGAATGGACCTTGAGGAAGAGGTCAATGAATGTGAATAACATTCTGAATTTATTGCAGGACTGCTGATGAGGGGATGTGCAGAAAAAGAGACCACGATGGCGGTGGAAGTCTCCTGAAAAGGTGGCGTTAACTTCCACCGAGAATTAAATACCGTATTTGGACTCCACTGGCCCGGAGAACCAAAAGCGACTCTCTGGCCTTGAAATTTAATGCCTCGCGGGCTGGTAGGTGGATGGCTTGATGAGGGATGGGATGTTAAACCGCCCATCCATAGAGCCGTCAGGCCTGATCAGTGCGAGGGAAATCACACCACACGCAACCTCGTGAGAGGATAAGGCGTATGGTAGAGGCGATTGAGAGGGCAGACGTGAGGGGAACTCTGGCATTTTTACGTAGAGTGAGTGATAGCAGAGAGGAAGGATTGCAACCTTCACTCCTGGTCACTGGCAGATAGAGAGATGCAGTCTCAGAACATCGTGGTCTCAGCTCGGGGGTGGCTAGTGGCAAATCCTTTGGGAGTCGTTGAGCCTATGGTTGGGTGGAAACGAGCACCCCTCTCAGCAGTTGCACCCATTTCTGAAGTCACTTCTGATAAGTGTTTTGTTTACATATTGCCTCTTGAAATTCATAGAATGATACATAAATGTATATGCTCATAGACCTGTGAAATTGTGAACGATTTCAGTGTAAGAATGTCTGTGCAGTGTTTTGATAAGAATTTATAGACATATACTTATAACAGAGGAAGCCATGCATGATTTAAGTTGATAAATGAATCTAATTATAGGTTGAATTAAGTTAGGCTTCCAGCCTGTTCTTGAGAAGTTATTTCCCTTCACCCATCTCCTGGAAAGCCCCGGAATAGATCTCTGTAAAGGTTTACCCAGGACATGGAATAGGATCTTGAAGGTGCAAGTCTTAATAACCTTGTACGAGGAGGAACGATCCTCTTAAAAACTCGAGATGGCAGCTTAAGGGAGGAATATCGAACCGACAGATGAGAATTTGTCGAGAAATCCATGGTTTTTCCCCACGACCGTTAGATTAGCAGGAGAAGGTAGGGTGTTAAAGACCTTACCACTCGTTTTTCCTATGTCTTCATGGGTAGGGAAGAGTCTACGGGTCGTAGATCCCCATGTTCCCTAAGAACATTCGAAACGCTGATTTCCCCATCCATCAAGTCGTGAGAGGGTGTACAAAGTGGCATCAGCACCGTTAGATCTGAATAAATATCCCGACAACTGTCGGATCTGCAGAAGTTACGCGGAGGGTAACTCCGCATGAATGGGAGGAGAGGTCAACGATCAGGATTCGCAGAGGAAGATTGCGAAATCCCGTCAACCATTAGATCTCAGGAAATTTGCGTAGGGTTTAAGTCCTAGTATGCAGACGAGGAGTCCTGGAAAAGTCGTCAAGGTTTGATGGTCAAGAGAATAGAGACCTTGTAGGTCATGAGATCCCAAGAAAGGATCCTGGTCGTTGATCCCGGCAAAGACACGTGTCGAAAGATCCCAAGGAGTCGGGGATCGGAGAATCAGAGTTTTCGAAGGCGTGAAACTCTTACCTGTTGGAATCACAATCCGTGATACCCCGACATAATACGAGCCATCCGTTTGGAGGGACAGGTGTCGAGGATCTGACGAGAGTCAGAAAATCGGGAAATTGACATCTCTGAGGTTGAAGGAACCAGGACATCGAAAGTCCCAAAACCCCGAGAGTCAATCTGGACCGCCCATTTGAGAAGGACGCGTGGAAATCATTAGCGCCCTTGGGAAAAACCCTAACGAAAGGATATGACTGTGGTTATATAGAGGAAGGACGTATGGACCCAAAATACTAGCCCAGGGGACTAGCGAAGGTTAGCGCGTGTCGGAATTCAAAGGATCGCGGATCCAAGGTGCGTTCGCATTTCGACACCGAAAATTCTGAAACCCCGATGAGGGACAAGGCTACGGTTTGATGAAATATATGTCATGTGGACCGAGAACTTAGCCTGGAGGGCTAGCGGGAATTAGAGCACGTCGGGATTTTGGAGACCAAACCTCGATGATGGAAGAGATTCCGTCAGGGAATCTTAGGGTCTATAATGACTGTTAGATGCGGAAAACAAGAAGGTAATTTAGGCTAGGATGTGGTTATGCTTTAGGATAAGTAGTGAGTAGATCTGGATGGTCAGAGTCCACCCGCCCAGATCTACGACTGAGGTTCGATTCCAGACCCCCCTTGCCATTCTACCTTTAATGGGCGGGGGGGGGTCCGGAATTGGTCGCGCAACTCTCGAATGGTTGAGATTATTTCATCATGATCAACGACTCTCAAGTGGATTCTGGACCCCCCTTGCCATTCTGCCTTTAAGAGGGGGGGCGGGGGGGTCTGGAATAGTGTGGCATGTGAAGTGGGGCCCCTCCCTGTCATGGCGACCCTCGTGTTGCATTCCCCTTTTTTCCACCTGTATTATACCTAAACACGCGCCATGGCTTGTCCTCACTGGCGGTTCGTTAGCCCTGTGGAGGATTGTTCCTATTGGCCCTTTTGTTGACCTAGTAAGAACTGATCCCCATTGATCGGGCACACAGATATTACTGTAGCGATGAAGCGCGAAATAACAGAGACTCTACGATCGAATTAAGCTATGAACATGTCCCACGATCATAGGGGAATGGAATAGGGGAGAGATAGAGCCAGCTTATGCTGGGCCTCCTTGGTTATTTAAGAGTTCAAATCCGATAGAGGACCGGAAAAATTTGATTTAGTTAGTGGGTATGTTATAAAGTGGTATCAGAGCATGGTTACAACACTCGGCCTGATTGGGCTCATACACGAGTCGCACATAAACCTCGTTCGAAGAACTCCTACGAGGAGTAATCCCCTGACTTAACTATCTTGTCCAGGATTTAAAAACTTGGATTATGAAAGCCCGACTGTGTATGCATGTGAAAGAGTTATGAAATTATGCGCAAATTATAAAATGAATTTAACTCTTGACTAATAACTAGTGTTTGTCTTTTCACTCAAGTGGACGATCAACCGCGGGAACCTACAGACACAAAGTATGGTGACTCACCAAGAGGTGGGAGAAGGCTCCCACAACATAGATGAAGAGTCTGATGAAAGAAGAGCAATAGGAACCCCTCCAGACCTAGCCGAGACTGTGAGGAGTCTCATGGTTGAGTTGCAAAGCTGCAAGGCCGACAATGAAAGGATGATGAAAGAACAAGAAAAGCAAACCGAAATTAATGCAGTTTTACTGCAAAGCTTATCCGACCTACGACGACAAATGCAGCATGAACCAGAGATGCAGAATCGTGGTCGTGTCAGTGGCCACATAGAGAGAAGC
Source organism: Picea engelmannii (assembly GCA_009831015.1). NCBI lineage: Eukaryota > Viridiplantae > Streptophyta > Pinopsida > Pinales > Pinaceae > Picea > Picea engelmannii. Next base: position 745,312 of record ML787638.1, on the reverse strand, counting down.
ACATCCAAAAAGGTCCACCCCAGAGGTAAAGGACCAGTACCAGATGATTCTACTAAGAAGGAAGCTGGTGATTCAGAAGGATCTTCCAGCAGCAGGACCAGTTCCTATTCTCGCAAGAAACAGAAGAAGCAAAAGACTTCTAAGAGTCATAAATTTGAGGAATTTAGGAAGGCCAAACCTCCCTCCTTCGATGGCGAGATAAAGAAGGGAGAGGAAGTTGAGGTTTGGCTACTTGGACTGAAGAAATATTTCAGAGTCCATGATTTCTCACAGAACTTGAAGGCCCAAGTGGCCACTTTCAATCTGAATGGAAAGGCTTCCATCTGGTGGGAAGACCTTAAGAATATGAAAGGGGTCCGTGAGGAGGACCTATCTTGGAAACAGTTTGAGAAGTATTTCTGGAAGAATTATTTGTCGGAAAGGTATTTCGACGAGAAGGATAAAGAGTTTTATGAACTCAAACTGGGACAACTTACTATGGAGGACTATGTCAACAAATTCCTCGACTTATTAAGATATGTACCCTACATCAAAGAAGAGAAGGCTAAGACACAGTGCTTGATCAGTGGGCTACCCAAACAATACCGAAACCGAATTGAATTCGATGAGCCAAAGACCCTAGAAGACACTATACGAAAGGCAACATATTGTCATGAACAGTATGGACATCGGGCAGAGTCTCGTGGAGACTGGAAACGGAAGAATGGTTCAAAATTTCAGAAAGGGAGCAAATCCTCAAGATTTAAAAACTACAATAAGAACCACAGAATGAACTTTCCAACCCGGAGTGTACTCCAGCAGAACTTTCCCTCGGCGAACGAAAATAAAACTTCTGACCTATACCAGTAAAGACTGATAACCCAAAGAGAAAACCTTTGGAATGCTGGGATTGTAGAGGAGATCATCTCCGAAGAGACTGTCCACTCTGACAATAGAACAGTCGGAAAATTTATAACATGCAGGAAGCTACCACAGTCAATGATGTGGCAAGGAGTGTGCCTCAGATCTATGCAGCCTTGGATAATAACCAGACCGACCACCAAGCTTCAGTGGTGGAAATAGAAGGTATGATTTTCAACCACCTAGTGTCTGTTTTGCTTGACCCTGGATCAAATTTGAGTTATACATCCCCTAAAGTTGTTGATAAGTGTAAGCTACAGCCAAGAAAACAAACTAAGCCATGTTTAGTACAGTTAGCCACTGGCACCAAAAGAAAGGTGGTAGAGGCCATACCAGCCTGCCAGTTAATGTTGGGTAAATTCCCCACCCAAGCAACCCTTAATGTATTACCCCTGGGATCATATGATCTGTTGATTGGTATGCACTGACTGGCCACCCATAAATCCGAATTGGACTGTTACTATAAAACCTTGGAGTGTGTGAGTGAAGAAGGAAAAAGGATAACCCTTCAAGGGATCCGAAAACCGGTCTCGGTGAGACAAATATCAACATTGCAAATGAGAAAGTATTGTCGAAGGGGATGTTCCTTATATGTAGTCGAGTGTTGAAAACACCCAAAGGTACAGGCCCAAGTCCTAATGATCACCCTATCCTAAGAGAATATCGAGATGTGTTTCCAGAGGAGGTACCTGGTCTACCTTCGAGAAGAGACATTGATTTCTCAATAGAACTTGCACCAGGAGCGGTGTCGGTGTCTAGAACACCCTACCGGATGAACACACCTGAGTTAGTAGCACTCAAGTTACAATTAAAAGAAATGATTGATAAGGGTTATATTCGACCCAGCGTGTCCCCATGGGGAGCATTGGTCCTGTTTGTGAAAAAGAAAGATGGCACCCTTAGACTGTGTATAGATTACAGACAACTTAATAAAGTAACCATAAAGAACAAATACCCCTTGCCTAGGATCGATGATCTATTCAATCAGTTTGGAGGTGCGTCTATTTTCTCAAAGATTGACTTGAGGTCCGGATGCCATCAAGCCTGAATCAAGTGTGAAGACATCCATAAAACCGCTTTCCGGACACAGTATGGTCACTATGAGTTTGTGGTAGTGCAGTTTGGGTTAACCAACGCCTCTACCACTTTCATGTGCTTAATGAACAATGTACTCAGTAAATTTTTGGAT
>ML787638.1:680676-693706 GCA_009831015.1 Picea engelmannii | reverse complement strand
AAAAAGGGGGGAGCTATTAGGTATTGTTATTCTTCCAAACTTGATAATGGGACTAATTGCTTGTGAGGAGTTGGGGATCTCCTCAGCTATGTTAGAGTGGTAGCTCAGTCTTGGAGGTGAGCTGGGAAGCTAGGTATACTATCTGGACTATGTGTGGCCCCTTTGTGGCTCGGGGGGTTGGGGGGGAAGCAGAGTACCCCTAGCATTTGGCTGGGAGGTACCAGTGTAGTCTCTACGGTCTTCGAGCGGGAGCGGCACGGAGCGGAGCGCGGACGTCATCGCGGCGGGCTATAAGGCAACAGTATGGCTTTTGTTTAACAATTTTGGTCGAGTAGGATATGCTGGTATCAGAATAGGGTTGTATATGTATTTCCTTCTAAACCTATGCAGAGGTAATAAAAATCTGTTAACAATGGACTCTTCTTGATGCGTGAAATGTTGATAGATTGACTGTACTTGTATTTTTCTCCAATACCCTGCTAATGTAATAAAAATGTGTTCTGAATGTACCACCCGAGTGGCTTGAAGCGTAATAGATTGGGGTTTTCATATGCACTGTTTTCTAATCCCGTGTAGGTGTAATAAAATCTGTTACCCATGAAATCTCCTTGCCTTCACCTCTGTCAATAGTTATATAAAATGCGAACTAGTACAGTACAGGCATTTTCAGATAAGGAATTTTGATGAGATACGGTTTCGTCAATGAATGGACTATAGTTATAGTATAGTTGAAATGTTAAACTGCTAGATGGGTAAAAGGGGACTGGAATCCCTGCCTTCACCTCTGTCCTCGCTTGACTGAAACCTTTCCTTGAGTTTGACCTTGCCAGAAAATTTTGACCTGGCGTACTGCGTGTCTGAGTCAGATGGTGATGCGTTTCTCTTTGCTGAGTTCAACGTATTGCATTTTCTCCCTTGCAGCAGGTATTTAGGGTTATTAATTATTGGTGTTAAATTATTTAAATGCAATCCCATGGATTTAATAGGTAAAGATGTTTAATATGAGCATCCCATTCCTGCAATTCAACCAGAACGAGGATAAGCCGGATGATGGCTTAGTTCCATTAATCCCCTTTCCTAGATACTAAACCACGTTTAGAACTCAAGCTTGAACAGATCAAGACTAACTGGACACTTCTTTTTCCTGGACTCCATTTGTATACCCACGCCTTGATAACTTGGGTTCCGGCGACTTAGGGTTCACGTGTCATTTCATCACCGGGCGTTGGATTACTAGAGCTGGCATAGTATGTTTCGGCCTTCCTTGACACCGTTCCCCTAAGGCAGAACTGTAGCTGTCTGGCCGATGAGATACAGCGTATCACTACCACAAAAAATGTGTTCCGTCAGTCCAGTGTGTCATTTCTTGTGAGTATGAATAGATACTTAATTTTCAATAAAAACAAAAGAACCTTTTATATGTAAATTCGGGATCACATTCTTACTTAAACTGTAGATTTGACATTGTAAATTAGATAGTTCTTAATACTTTGAATTGTTCGTCCATTGCGTAGATGTTTCTTTTGGGATTTGCATATTAAATTGATGTTGTTTAAGAATAGATTGAATGCCTAATGTGGGCATTGTCTCTTTACTGTCCTTGCAATGTCATTGTCGAATTAATGTTATTTGATTTGTTGTAAAAAATATATATATAATAAAAATAAACATAAATGTGTGTGTGCACCATAATCTACATCGTTGCAATCAATTGAAGCCGTTTAAATTAATTAAAAAACTGGTACCTAATCCCACACAACTGTTAATCTCACAGCCCTTAATTTAAATTAATGTTTTCTTGCGTTGGGAGTGATGGTTGCCTTATTTACCAGGCGCTGTGCAAAGTTGAATCCCTGGGACGCTGAGTTTGCATGCAAGAAAAATAAGAAACTCGAGCACAATTACGGTTCCAGCCTAGCCATCGACCGCCCAGCTTGCCAATTGTCTGTCGTGCACTGCACCAGTGTAGTGCACCGCCTTAATTCTGGAGTCTTTGCTGTATTTTTAATTTCTGCATTTATTCCCTTCATACGCGTGGCTTAGTTCCTCCATGCACCACCTATGGCAGTAAAATCATTAACAGCCATCTATTTAATCCAACCATTATGACTGATTTCACCCTAGCCAGAGTCATTACCTTTACCGGGCAGTAAATGGTAGCAAATGTCTCTTTTTGCTAAATTAATCATCATCTACTCCAACCATTGTAAAAGTTATTTGTGCGCATTTATTCCAATCTCGGCATTTGTTTATTAGCTTTTTCTGGGTTAAAACAACGCCTTAATTATAGGAACAGGTGTAAGGAAGTATGATTCTATGTGCTGGATTAGTTTTTATACATGTGTGGTTGGATTAGTTTTTATATATGTGGTTGGTTGGTTAGTTTTTATGCGTTGGATTAGTTTTATTTATGCGTTGGACTGTTGTATATGTAATTATTTGGATCTGTTTTGGACATCGCCAGTGATGGCAAGAATTTATTTATGGGCTTGACAGCGCCAGGTGTATTTAATTTATTTGTTATAGACTAAGCAAAGAATTGTTTATTGTGCTTTAGAAAACGCTCTCAGGTATTCTATTTAAGGAAGGAATTGCTAAGCCTTGTGATATTAAGAAGGGAATTGTGATAAATTAAGAAAGGAATGGTGCATGTAACGTTTTTAAGGAAGGATATAATGTATTTTACTTTAGGAAAGTATTGTGATATTTAAGTAACCATGGTTTAGCCTTAGTGTTTTTTTTTAAATCAAAAAGTAAGGTAGGAAAGTATATGCTCTTAACTTCAGTTGAGTTGGGATTTATTTTTGGGAGATGGTCTAGATGAGTTATGTTTCTCCCTAGTAGTTAATTCTATTGGCGCATTGTGGCGGCAAGATTCCTTGTGTTGGATCATGATGTGCAATGATCAACTAGTGTGTATAACAACTCGGCCTTGGGGGCGTGTGCCTCACACTGGCGTTGATGTCGATTATTGAATCAATGTATGGTGTTATGTGTTTTAATTCACGATTGTGTTTGTTATCCTCGCCATGAATGTTCTTAGTATGTGTGTCATCTTGGCCGGTTGTGCCTGAACAGTCTTATTGATGTCCTTCAGCTTAGTCATTTGGGCTTGTTGTGTCGCGCAGGATGTAGACACCCCCAGGTAGCCCTAGGAGATTGGTCTGTGTGTGATTATTTCGTGTAAGGAATCTAGTGCCGTATCAAGAGTCTCGGGCCCTTTAAAGGCAGGGTTTCCACTCTTGTGACACACCTGAGGGAATTACTAGTTTCTGCCTGAGCAGTCGGCTAGGAGCCTATCTGACCTTCTCTCTCTCCGGAGCAGAGAACAAGGATTAAACGCCCTACTTTCCTGTGCAGAAATAGTAAGACATACTACTATGGATTCTCCCTCTGTGTTCGTACTGTGCATAACCCAGTATGTCGTGAATGTTTGCGTAGTGTGCCTTATGTCCTGGATCGTTTTTGTTGCAAAACTTGTGTGTGCCTTATGTCTTGGGTCGTTCATTGCTTGCAGCTACTTGCTGTGCGCCCTTGTCTTCTTGTGGTAATCTTCGTGGTGGCATCTTGTTGGTTGTCATGTGGCGACGTAGAGTCAAGTGTGTCTGTTACTTCTACATGCGCACACACCTTAACACAAAAAAAAAATTCCTGTTAAAGAGTTGTTGTCATAACAAGGAGGGTGTTACACAGGATCTGGTTCATAATTGATATTGGTGAAAGGCTCATTCTTATCAACATCATCATCAACGTCATTTTCTCTAATATAGTTATCGATATCGTCAATGAGATCATCGTCTCCTACATTTGGATGATTAACTTATTGTTGGCATCCATTTCGCATTTTTATCCTATCCTTATAAGCTGCCTACACAATTGTTTTGGAACCCTTGATTCTCATTGCAATCTTTTGAATAAAACAACACTATTATCTTGCGCATTCGCACACTTGCCTTTTGTTTTCGTTTTCACGACTGCAAGCGTGAAAACCTTGGTTCGAAGTCATGTCGATGGCACTAAAATCGTCGCTAGATTATTATGGTTACTCTTGTTTATTTGGTCAATTCATCTCTAATTCAATTATGGTCACACAGTTGGCAAGACACCAAAACCTTTACTCACTTGGCATTTTTTGTTTTTAATATGACTTCATTTTATAAGTTTGCAATGTAATGGTATTCCAGTGATTGTGATTGAGTCTTTGATTTAATGGTGGTTTGATGTTCTATTGTTTTTTATCGAATTCAATGGTTTCATAACAACGCATTAACATGGCGATTAGACCCTTAGTGCAATGGTTTCATACAAAGCATAAGTTTTATGGTTAAAACTTTGGTGCTAAATTCGAAATATTGTTTGGTTTTAAAAATCATGCAAACGCTATTGTTGTGCAAATATTCGGGTCGACTCATCATAGTTATCAATGGTTGTTTGATTGGCATTACTGTTAACATACACCAATGGTGATTTGAATCACCATATGCATCAACGATTGTACATTTAGTTATGACTGTTTTGCATGGTTTTATTGCCTTCCACCACCCTCGCACACTTAGGCATTAATGCCTGCCTTGTATCTCGGGTTACCTCTGTTGGTTTAGGGCAAACCTGTGAGCCTGCGGTCCTGCGTATACCCTGTCCAAACCCTCACTGTTTACCCTGCTCACCGTTTGAGAAATAGAATGTAATCTATTGATTTAAAAAGAAAAAAAACAATTCTGTCTGCTCCGAATTGGTAATAAAAAAGTGTTTGATAGATTGCATATATCCCTGTTACCATTCGGTTAATTAAACACGATTTCTGTCTGTTTCAAACTGGCATAAAGATTTGGTTACTTCTGGCATGAACGATTTTCTTTGTTTTGAATTAGTAATTAAATATTTGTTTAATAGGTCTAATATATTTCTATGATCATTTGGATTGATTAAAAACGATTTTGTTTCAAATTAGACCAACTACAGAATCGTAAGATTCTGTTAGCTAGTCTTAAAATCTAGATTTTTGTTAATTTTACCAATAAAACATTATCTAAACTTGTTTATTCTTGTCTACTTTCAGGTGCATACGAATTTCAATGACAAATTGGATATGTTGTGGCAGTTTAGAACGTGCTTTTTATGATGTAGTTTTGTTTTAGGTTGTTAGCTTAAGTTAGAAATAGAGACTTGGGAGATTGTTCCCAGATTTTTTGTAAACTGTTTTTGATAATTCCCATAGGGATGTTTTACCCTGTGACCTTTAAATACTTGTTATTTTTTTTGTAAAGGACCCATCATCACTGTTGGGGAGAAAAAGACTATGGACTTATGAGGATACAAGCTGGAATGAAAGTGGATGTTTTGTAACATCTTTAGCTTTCAATATATCAAACTTTTATTTCGAGTTTTGTTCATATCAGTTTGCAATCTAATTATCGACTACTTTAGCTATCATAATTTTTTGCAGGTTGATGTGACTTGGCTTATGTGTTGTCCATATTTGATTTCTCTTATTTTAAGTACAACAATTACTTTATTTCAATTTAACGAATTAAAGATTTATCTTTTTCGTTAAATGAATCATTTTGTACAAATCTTCGCATACAGGTTTATCTAAATGTGATGATTTATAAATTTTAAGATTGTTGTCATTTTATGTGTTGTTCATCCTATTATTCATATTCAAAGAGCACTGTTGCTTCCTGTTTACAAGAAGCTTGTGGAAAATCTGGTGCGGGTTTCCTCCCATCGAACAGCTGAATCGAATACTTTGCACGGGACAAATTGGAAGGCGTTACTTCAGGTTAGATTGTTATTTGCAATTTGATAGATAATTTTCGGTAGTTTAGATAGATGTATAGTTTAGTTTTATAGTACAGATTGTTATTTTAATTATTCAGCTTTGATAATTGTCATATTATTTTTGTTTCATAAAATTATAAAATTAAAAAATAAATAGCTTTGTTGTCATAGGACAACTCACAAATGTTTTTTTTCAGGTTTTCGATTTAAAATCTGTAATCTATAAATATTGTACATGTGTAGTTGACATCTAATTCTGTTGATAATTGAACATTTAATTTCATAGAATTATTGTTGTAAAATATTAGACAATAGACTGCATATATATTATATATTTCAGATTTGTTTATTAGTTTTCTTTAATTGTTGTTTCCATTTAGATTAGTTCCTTTAGTTAGTTTTCTTTCGTTTTCTTAGGACTTAGATCGGCTAACAGAGCCGCTAAACCTGTCGGGGTGGATCATCCCAAACGGCTTGGGTTATTTAGAAAACCCTGGACCAGATCCACTCCTCCAATTAATGAGCGTTCATTTTCGCCCGTCAACAAATGGCGCTAGAAGGAAGGCCGACTGACAAGCTGGCCTTGTAGGAGCCTTTATTTTAAATATATTCAATTTCTCCATGGCTCCCCAAATCACTGTGTTGGAACATGCTTTCAACTTCTCATTACCCAATGTTCCCAACGAGATAGTATCACGCTTGTCCAAACTCACCTTTGATGGTGGAGGCAATATATCTGCTAAAGACCACCTTAACAAGTTTTGGTGCAAATGCATCAAACATGACATCTCAGATTTAGGAGTGTTATGCAAACTGTTCGCTTTTTCTTTTAGAGGTCGGATCAAACATTGGTTTGAATCCTTTCCAGCAGGTCACATTTTTTATTGGTTTCAATTTGTAGATGAGTTTCTAGATGCTTTTGAAATTTATGATTTTGATCAATTATGTGAAGAATTTCATACTTCGCTAATCAACGACGACTCATCTTCAGAAGAATTTTTGTCAAGATTCTATCATATCCTTTGTAAATTTAATCTCGATGACATGTCATTGGCATTAAATCTCTTCTATGATGCTTCCATCCCTTCCATCCAGTCATGTTCAATCACGAATGAAGAACCAATTGCAAATCCTATCACTCAACTGCAAGAACAATCTTCTTCGCAAGAAGAGAAAAATTCTCCCAATAATGTTGAACAAGCTAGGGAGGTAGAATTTATTGATCAGGCTCTTATTGACAACCAAATTGGTTTTTCCTTTGAATCATTGTATTTTTAGTCTAAGACTAGTATGGAAGATGATTCATTTCTGGCTCAAGGTGAATAACCTTATTCTTGTAACTCATGCTCTAATCAACATTTAAAATCAGTCATCGAAGAACACTTAAGCGACGAAAATCGTCTTGAATGTTCTATTACTCCTATGAAACTGATTAGAGAAGAAATTACGCAACTAGAAGAAGAAACTTTAAAACTTCATCCTCAAGATGCACTTTGTTCACAGGAAAGACTAGATGCTTGTCACATAAATTTTGAATTATCTATCACACAAAAGGCAAATCCAGATGATTATATCATGTTGAGGAATTCGTCACCAAAACAGAGTGATAGTTTTAAATAAAGTGAAGAGAATTGTCTTGAGAATAGCATTGATGAGTATCATAGTTCAAGAGATCCTTTTCATCTGCTTATTTCTGATTCCTTTTATTCTTTATATCCTGATCTATTCCTAGATTCTGGTGGACTTGACATCTTACCTACAACATACTACTCTTTTCCACCACAATCATATCCTTTCAATATGCTAAATTTTGGTGAAATCAATTCCAAACCTAACATTGATAAACTTGGATTTGATGTTTGTTCACTTTCATCACTCACATGGGAAAAGGACATGTTGCGAGATGATTTTACACAGTTTATTGTTGAAAAGGACGATGCATTATATTATATGGAGATCAAACATTCTACATTTCATATTCATTCTTTGATTGGATCGAATCTTAATGTTTATGATTCACATTTTGAAATAATCAATCCCATCAAAGGAAACATTCAAACCAATAATCTAATTGATTGCATGAATCCTCCTATGATGAGTTTCCCATTGATATATTCGTTTCATCAAAGTCATGGTTTGCATCCCCATTTTTGTGACAGGATCTTAGGATGGATTGAATATTCATATATAAAGAAATTTCATAATAAAGACAAGGTTGTGCTTGCTTTCTTTTTACCTAAGTATCTTGGAAGTAGACGTGACATATTTCTTTTAGATCCTCCATGTGAAGACATTAATGAACACTTAGAGAATTGTCAGGAGGATGGGGCATTTCAGCCTTGGTTGATGGTTATTCCATTTCCTCGTAATCTTGACAAGTTTTTCAAAACTACTTACACTCGCCCATGCCATTATGACCCTTATCACGACAAGATTGCACAATGGCTGGAGGATTTATACATCAAGAATATTCAAGGGAATGGTAAGATCATGCTTACTTTGTTTTTAGATGATGATTATGAAGGTAAGTGTGATATGTTTCTTTCATTTGTTGATATATTACCATTCTTATTAGTAATGCTTGATCTTGTTTCCATTGCAGGATTATAGTTACTCCGATGGCTACATTGGAAACATGACTTCACGTAGTATTCTAGTTTATTTAATAGTTATGGTAGGTTTAGGAATAGGTTTTCCTTTCATTTGTATTTCTCACTATTTCTCTATTTAATAATGCAGTCATGAATGCAAGTGGGCACACCACGAGAACCATAATACGACTGTTGTCAGGGAAGTCCCCTTGATCCTTTTCTCTTTACTTCTAGTTGAACATTTATTTTCAAAAAATGCAGTATCGTCATGAAAATCTTAAATGGAAAGTAAAGAGATAAATAAATCTGAATCAACCCTGACCTAAGGTACCATGAGTAAGACTGTTTTCCCATCAAATAGGATTTTTTTTTCTTTCTTTCAGTTTCCCAAGGGATTTGTTGCATGAGGGTTTTAGATGCACGTTCTGTACATATTTTTTTTTGTCTTTTGGATTTCTCTGCTTTCAAATCTTTCTTCGCTGGTGTGTTTTGTTTCCTTTTATGCTTATCAGTCTTTCTTTTGAAATACACATACCTGCATTATGAACTGGTCAGACAAAGAAAACAGAGAATTCTTTCACTGAAATGACTGCTGAAAATTTGTCTAAACATCAATTGTGATATGCTTCTGAAATTTACAGCCATGTTGAGAAAAGACTGTTGTTTGAAAGAAGTTTATTGATTTCAATCTGTAAGTGAAGCTTGTCATGATCATCTTTTTCTTCTTACGTTGTCTCTGTTCCTTAAGGGAATGACTCAGAAGATGTCTCCCTACCTTATAAGGTTAGTTTTGTAAACAAACCATCTCTGAATCTTAATGAAGGACAGTTTTAAAAAAAAATCTTTGAAGGTCTGTAAAAAATATGTCAAAATATCATAATTTTCAGCGTCACCCCACTCAATTATATATCTTTAAAAAACCAAATAAATCATTAAAGAGCTGTGGGAAGTGCTTGTAAACCCGCCAGGATGTTGAACAAGTCTGCTGGCAGCGGGTAAATGCATGCATGATGCCAAGACAACTTCGTTGGGGTACTAAACATGCCCACTGGCAGCGAAGCAATGCCGGGTATATGAAAATTCATAAGTATGAAATCTCTTGACCTTAAAATGTCCTTTATTTTGATCTGGAACTTCTTGGCAGGATACAGATATCAGAGTGGGTTAAATGGCAACCCTGTCGAGGCTATAGACGCCTGCTAGCAGCAGTGGCCCTGTCAACAGTATTGGAGATTTTATCTTTAATATCATGGCTTGCTTGTCTTAAGACTGTTATCAGTTTTCATCTTTTAAGCACTGCTGGAATTTTTGATTAATGATGGTGTTTAAACAATTTTCTGGTTGTTTTTGAGTTAGAATTATTCTCATATCATAATCTGAATTTGTTCTTTTGGTAGAGATAACTACTTCTACCAGTGTGTCGCCATTGTTGGCAGCCATTTTGCATTTTTATCCTATCCTTATAAGCTACCTACACAAGTGTTTTGGAACCCTTGATTCTCATTGCAATCTTTTGAATAAAACAACACTATTATCTTGCGCATTCCCACACTTGCCTTTTGTTTTCGTTTTCATGACTGCAAGCGTGAAAACCTTGGTTCGAAGTCATGTCGATGGCACTAAAATCGTCGCTAGATTATTATGGTTACTCTTGTTTATGTGGTCAATTCATCTCTAATTCAATTATGGTCACACAGTTGGCAAGACACCAAAACCTTTACTCACTTGGCATTTTTTGTTTTTAATATGACTTCATTTTATAAGTTTGCAATGTAATGGTATTCCAGTGATTGTGATTGAGTMTTTGATTTAATGGTGGTTTGATGTTCTATTGTTTTTGATCGAATTCAATGGTTTCATAACAACGCATTAACATGGTGATTAGACCCTTAATGCAATGGTTCCATACAAAGCATAAGTTTTATGGTTAAAACTTTGGTGCTAAATTCGAAATATTGTTTGGTTTTAAAAATCATGCAAACGCTATTGTTGTGCAAATATTCGGGTCGACTCATCATAGTTATCAATGGTTGTTTGATTGGCATTACTGTTAACATACACCAATGGTGATTTGAATCACCATATGTGTCATCAATTGTACATTTATATATGACTATTTTGCATGGGTTTATTGCCTTCCACCACCCTCGCACACTTAGGCATTAATGTCTGCCTTGTATCTCAGGTTACCTCTGTTGGTTTTGGGAAAACCTATGAGCCTGCGGTCCTGCGTATACCCTGTCCAAACCCTCATTGTTTACCCTGCTCATTGTGTGCTCTCTCCTGGCTCCTGTAGGGAAAATTTAACCCCCATGGTGTTCAAAGTCTGTTATGGTTTGATAGTGCCAGAGGAGACTGCTTAGTTTAACCCCATATTGCTTCCCAGAGACATGTTTTTGCGTGAGTGATTCTAGGAAAACGGTTTTGAATCCGATCAAACCCTTGAAAACCCAAAACCGAAATTAGCCCCTTTACCTTCAATGCAGGCGATTTCCTCAGAAATTGGTTTATTACAGAGATCTAGCTCGTCTTTTACAGGTCATTTTTCAGATCCTCTCCGTGGCTGTAAGGTGTGTTTTGGGTCTGTGTGCATTTGCCGGAATGTTTATTACTTCTCCAGAACTGGGCCTCAGAACCCCTTCCACCCATCCATCCTTGTACCTCAGCCTCCTGTTGAAACTCTTGATCAATCTAAATATTTATCAAGCAGTCTGTCAGCAAGTTGAAAGACAACAGGCTCTGTTCTCTTTAAGATGTTGAGGCAGCTACGACCTTTTGTTAACTCAAAGATAGCCTGACTGAATCATTTTTCTACTACCCAGGTATGTATTTGAACATCGATTTTTAATTATTTGGTTTGAATTAGCCGATTTTGTTTGCCCCAAATTAGTTTTGTTTGTTTGAATAGATTCAAAAACGATTATGTTTTGTTTTGAATGGATGGTTTTGTTTTGAATTATGATTGCATTGGATCTGTACAAAATATTATGTTAGGATTAGCATATACTATTTTGTTTGCATGGATTCATTTGTTAAAATCTAATATAGATATGTTTTGATTGAACCAATTTAACACGATTTTATTGTTCTCAGATTAGTATAAACGATTGAATTGTTTCCGAGTTAGTTTGATTCAAGTTATGTTTGGTTTGATTTTGAAATTATTCTGTACGTTTAAATTAGCATAATCGTTTGTATATGAGTTGGGTTAGTATCAAAGATTGGTTTGACAAATAAAATGTAATCTATTGATTTAAAAAGAAAAAAAACAATTATGTCTGCTCCGAATTGGTAATAAAAAAGTGTTTGACAGATTGCATATATCCCTGTTACCATTCGGTTAATTAAACACGATTTCTGTCTGTTTCAAACTGGCATAAAGATTTGGTTACTTCTGGCATGAACGATTTGCTTTTGTTTTGAATTAGTAATTAAAGATTTGTTTAATAGGTCTAATATATTTCTATGATCATTTAGATTGATTAAAAACGATTTTGTTTCAAATTAGACCAGCTACATAATCGTAAGATTCTGTTAGCTAGTCTTAAAATTTAGATTTTTGTTAATTTTACCAATAAAACATTATTTAAACTTGTTTATTCTTGTCTAATTTCAGGTGCATACGAATTTCAATGATAAATTGGATATGTTGTGGCAGTTTAGAACGTGCTTTTTATGATGTAATTTTGTTTTAGGTTGTTAGCTTAAGTTAGAAATAGAGACTTGGGAGATTGTTCCCAGATTTTTTGTAAATTGTTTTTGATAATTCCCACAGGGATGTTTTACCCTGTGACCTTTTAATACTTGTTATTTTTTTTGTAAAGGACCCATCATCGTTGTTGGGGAGAAAAAGACTATGGACTTATGAGGATACAAATTGGAATGAAAGTGGATGTTTTGTAACAACTTTAGCTTTCAATATATCAAACTTTTATTTCGAGTTTTGTTCATATCAGTTTGCAATCTAATTATCGACTACTTTAGCTATCATAATTTTTTGCAGGTTGATGTGACTTGGCTTATGTGTTGTCCATATTTGATTTCTGTTATTTTAAGTACAACAATTACTTTGTTTCAATTTAATGAATTAAATATTTATCTTCTTCGTTAAATGAATCATTTTGTACAAATCTTCACATACAGGTTTATCTAAATGTGATGATTTATAAATTTTAAGATTGTTGTCATTTTATGTCTTGTTTGTCCTATTATTCATATTCAAAGAGAATTGTTGCTTCCTGTTTACAAGAAGTTTGTGGAAAATCTGGTGTGGGTTTCCTCCCATCGAACAGCTGAATCGAATACTTTGCACGGGACAAATTGGAAGGCGTTACTTCAGGTTAGATCGTTATTTGCAATTTGATAGATAATTTTCGGTAGTTTAGATAGATGTATAGTTTAGTTTTATAGTACATATTGTTATTTTAATTATTCAGCTTTGATAATTGTCATTATTTTTGTTTCATAAAATTATAAAATTATAAAATAAATAGCTTTGCTGTCATAGGACAGCTCACAAATGTTTTTTTCAGGTTTTCAATTTAAAATCTGTAATCTGTAAATATTGTACATGTATAGTTGAGATCTAATTCTGTTGATAATTGAACATTTAATTTCAGAGAATTATTGTTGTATAATATTAGACAATAGACTGTATA
>ML787638.1:656717-680529 GCA_009831015.1 Picea engelmannii | reverse complement strand
TAATTGTTGTTTCCATTTAGATTAGTTCCTTTAGTTAGTTTTCTTTCATTTTCTTAGGACTTATATTGGCTAACGGAGCTACTAAACCCGTCGGGGTGGATCATCCCAAACGGCCTGGGTTATTTAAACAACCCCAGACCGGATCCACTCCTCCAGTTGACGAGCGTTCATTTTCGCCCATCAACACTTATTCATCTTCTTCGTCTGACACATTGACTACAACCACCTACTCCTGATCTACATAATCATGATCTTCTTCATCATTATTATCTTCATCCTTGGCTACATGATTATACTTTACTAGTCTTCCTCTTGGATCATATCTAACAATGTATGACCAACCTACTTTACCAAGTACCTCTAAGTCAAATGCTTGCTCACATTGACTTGGAAGAACATAAGGCTCTGTACCCGATTCAAATGCCCTTGTATTAACCATGGTAAATCCATTATCATGCTCAATAACAGTTCTTTTAGGATCACATTCATGCATCTGTAGCCTGTACCATTTCACCTAAAAAAAAACTATTTTAAAGGAATTGAAATCACACTCAATTATATCCTCCAAATGCCCATAGTACCTATTCTCAGTTTCTTCTAGATTTTTGTCACTTCTAGAGGAAATGTTGGTGACCTTAAACACTGCAGTCATCCCACAATCTGAGGTTTTCATCGGTTTTCATCTTATCATCCAACATTTTGATACGAAATTTATGACCATTACACCACATAGCCTTGTGATGTTTCAACTACAACATGGACAACAAGTAAAAAATACATTGCCAATTAATAAACCTCATACAAGACTTAGTAAATATATATTTCAAAAATTAAACAAACCAAATACATTGAAAAATTGGGAAATAACTAGGGAAATAACTAGGAAAATAAATGTGTAATATATTAAATCTACATCAACATCTAATAATTACCTTTCACAGTCCTCATTTTACCTTTCCCTAATAGGACCTCCCCTTCAAATTTGTTGATGGAGTCGAGATGCCAAATGTAAGGCACATTCATATTTTTTGCTAATTTAGGTAGATATTGACTAATATACACCATGCATTGATATACCATATATCCCTCAACCATAGAACCCTTGGGACATGCTCTTTGTCTAACAAAAGCCTTCAATGACTTCAACTGCCTCTCCACCATCCACATCGACCTTGTGTGTACTGGTCCACATAATTCAATCTCGTCAACTTGGTGTATGAGGTAGTGTTCTTGTGCATTGAAAAATGTTGGAGGTAGATACAGTTTCATTTGACACATTAGTCGGGGAATTTCTCTCTTCCAATACCTTATATCTTCTTTATGGATATCTTTTGATGAAAGCCACCTACAAATGACGATGCAATAAAATAATATCATGGCATACATAAATTTGCAGATAAAACATAATATGTCAATAAGTTCCACTACAAATCACATAAGAAGTACATTTTCCATATAAAACATTACTTACATCATGTATTTGTCAATTACATAAATAATTTGTTTTGTGTTGTTGTCAAAGTCATCTAGGAGAGATAAAGGTAGAACATACTGTAACAAAAAACAAATAATTATTATTTGTTTCCAAAAATGTGTACCAATAAGGAAATATATTATAACCTACTAATTACCTTAATGAATGTATGTCAGTCATGTGTTTTAACCCCACCAAAATCACCTTTTTTCGTTAAGATATTTTGTATGTTTGACGAAAACCCCGTCGAAAACCTAATTTTTTGAATGACCTATTTTACAATATTGCTTTGTTGCTCTGTCAATAGCCAAGGAAGACTAGTATTATGTTCATGACCATCACCATTAGAATCAATAATAACACTTTGCAATGTGTGATTAGCTTCCTGGATGTCACAACAAATCTTTCCAATTCTCTCTTTGTCAATCCTTCCATCTAATATTCACCATAACAATTTTGTTATGTTCTTCCTGATATGCATTGTATAAAACAGATGAATTATTTGTAGGTGCTCGTAGTATGGCAACCTACTGAATTGCATCGAGTAACTTTTCATTCCTCGTGGAAGCCCATTTATGCCTTAAATACATTCATGAAACATCAACAAAATGAAATTAACACTAATTAATCAAACAAAATGAAATTTGTAACGCCCCCGGCCATCATCCCACTGGCCAGGCAAACGTTACTAATGTGCGGAACAACATCATTCTCATACTTAATTAATAACATGCATTTAAATCAAATTAAACACATTTAACTCAGAGTAAACACAAGATTACTGCTAACATAAATAATCCCTAGCATTAACAGTAATTCATATGCACAACAGAATACATGATACATATAAGCATCACAAGCATGAAAAACATAATATTAAGCATAAGTTGATACTTATCTTTGAAACAATGGTGATTCCACCAACTATGTGCAGGCCTTCCACAAACCTCCCAGCCTTAGACCACGCTGCTCATCACTCTCAGCAGTAGGTCACCCCCGAGCTAGGAATAAGCTCCACCCAAGGCAAGGAATCCTAGTCTAGGCTGAGGTTATAGGGAAAAATGCACAGAATAACTGAAAGGATTCTTCCCAGGATGCCTTCTTATGCCCACTATTGACAGAATCTCATTCCCCACATGCTTGTTCCACCCCAGAGTATACACCTTCACAAGAACATTCCATCGGTGCTTCACCTTCCTCTCTGGGCCTCGACAACAGGCCAGATCAGGAATTCTCAGAGCTTTGAAGCTAGTGCTGGACTCTCTTTGGGAGAAAACCAAATCCCAGTAGACTCTCTCACCTAGAGGGAGTCTCTTATAGGCCTAACAACCTACTTCTTCTACCACACCCTTCGACTCAATTCCAACCGAGTGATGGAAACCGCAACAACATCAAGCACTCAGTTGATGCCAGGATGACGACCACAACAGAAAATGGCATAGTCCCGCAAATGGCAATGACCTGACGCTAAAACACAGCATGCTCAAGCGATTATCCAGGTGTCGGGTTCTACAGAAGACACAAATCAGCTCACGGTTTACCGGTTACAGGATGCGTGATAGGAAATTATGTAGAGGTCGAGGATGGAGGCCAAACGCAGAGACCAAATGGAATTTATGGGAATACACCGGACAATCACAGAGGTCTCATGGTTTCTGTTTTCAGTTTTGTGTGTGATATGTCGAGCTCAAACGCAGAGGTCACACAGTTTAGACAACCAATGGTAGAATGGAGAATGAACCCACTCAGACGCAACCATCTGCGGAAATAATGGGAAGCGAACCCCCAACATGACCTATTTCCTGGGTTAAATCGCATGTGCCTGGGTCGACACATGTTTCCCATGAAGTTGCATGCGTTCCATCAGCATGCGTTCCTCCCCAGGAACTTAGGACAAAACATAGATTTCACATGAATTTTTGGAATAATATTAAAATATTATTCCCAAGGACTTAAGCCCCTAGGCTTAGCCCCTAGGCTCAACACTTAGCCTCTCTTCCCAACCTTCCAACCCCCAATCCCTTACCCATTCTGTGGAAGCTTAGTCCCCCATCACTCATTCATCGTGGCCTATCTGCACGCAGCAGTGTTTATATTTTTATTAATGTTCTGCATGATTACATATACAAAAGCAGGCTCCCGGCCTTAACACTTAGGCTCTCCGGCCTAATAACACATAATCCCAACAGCTTACATAAAATTGGCTCACCAGCCTATAAAACATAATTAAAATTCATAATGCAAGATTTATACTTCATAGACATGATTTACAACAGGGCTCGGCCTTGGGGACATTACAATCCCCTCCCCTTATTTTTACATTATCCTCAGTGCAACTTTACACTGCATCTGCAAGCTTTTCAAAATTTTCAAAAAGATGTGCGTACTCTACCTGCATAACATCTTCATGCTCCCATGTCGTGTCCTTAGGACCGTACCAGGTCCACTAGACCTTTACAAGCCCTATAGCTCGATTCCAAAGCTATTTGTTTTTACTATCCAATATGCGCACAGGATGCACTTGCAGGACACCTTCTTGTTCCACCTGAATCACATTCCAATCGATAACATGATTAGCATCTGGTATATATTTCTTAGGCAATGAAACATGAAACACATTATGTGCATTCATAGATGCAGGTAATGCAAGCATATATGCAACTGGCCCAATCCTTTCCAGGATTTCAAATGGCCCACAAAATCTGGCTGCCAACTTTGTGCAACTTCCCAGCTTCAGGGAACTCCTGTTAGCTTTCACTTTCAGGAAAACATGATTACCCACTTTGAACTCTCTGTGGGTTCTATTCTTATCAGCATAACTTTTCTGCCTGTCCTGGGCAGCTTTCAAATTCTACTTAATTTTTATCATTTGGTCCTCCATCTCCTTGAGCAACTCTGGCCCAACTATTGTTCTATCAGTTGGATTATCCTAGCTCACTGGAGTATTGCACTTTCTTCCATAAAGTACTTCAAATGGGCTCATATTCAACGATGCATGATACCCATTGTTGTAGGCAAATTCTACCAAGTATAGGTAGTCTTCCCATCTTGATGGTTTCTCCATCACATACATTCTCAGTATGTCTTCTATTACTCTGTTCACCCTCTATGTCTGTCCATCAGACTCAGGATGATAAGTTGTACTAAAGTTCAGATTCGTTTTGAATCCTTTGAACAATCCTTTCCAAAAATTCAAGGTGAATTTCGGGTCTCTGTCAGACACAATCGTTTTAGGAATTTTGTGTGACCGCGCCACTTCCTTTAGGAAACTATCAGCAATATCTGTTGCCTTGTGAGTAGTTTTCAGTGGGATAAAATGGGCATATTTTGTAAGCTTGTCCACCACTACCATGATCGAATCATGCATCTTGGTTGTTCTGGAAAATCTTGTAATAAAATCCATCATTACTACTTCCCACTTCCACTCAAGAATGGATAAAGGTTGCATTAACCCTGCTGGGTATCTATGATCACCTTTAACTTTCTGGCACTCCATACATCTGGCAATGTATTCAACAATCTCTCTCTTCATACCCGGCCAAAAGTAATGGCTCTTGATCGCTGCTACTGTTTCTGATATCCAAGGTGCCCTGCATAAGGCACATTATGCATCTCCTGCAAAATCATCTGTTTCAAGCACTGGACATTGGGTACAAAATTTTTGTTCTTGTACAACAATATTCCATCTATTTCCAATTTATAAATTTCCATCTTTTGTGGCATCTTACCTTGATGTAGCTTGGCTACCAATTCTCTGTACTGCAGATCTACATTTGCAGCCTCCAGAATTCTACTTTTAATATCAGTCTGATACATGCTAATGGTTGTAGCATGTAATTCATGCACCCTCTCGTTGAGTGCATCAGCCACTTTATTCTCCTTTCCTTTGATATGCTTGATCTCAAAGTCATACTCACACAGAAATTCCAGCCACCTACTTTGTCTAGCATTTAAGGTTGGCTGATCAAACAAATATTTCAGACCATTGTGGTCTGTTCTCAATGCAAATCTCCTTCCCATGAGGTAATGTTTCCATTTCCTCAGAGCGTGAACGATTGTTGCCAACTCCAAATCATGAGTGGCATAATTCTTTTCGTGCTCTTTCATCTTCCTGGACTCATAACAGATTACCAATCCATTCTGACTGATAACTCCTCTGAACCCTTCTTTACACGCATCTGTGCACACCACGAAATCCACATTTGGATCTGCAATCCTCAATATTGGAGTACTGGTTAACAGCTGCTTCAATCACTGGAAACTTTTCTCACACTCTTCAATCCACTGAAACTTTTCCTTCTTCCTTTGCAAGGAAGTGATAGGGTGAGCTATCTTTGAGAACCCTGCGATAAACCTTCTATAATATCCTGCTAGATCCATAAAGGATATAACTTCTGCCACATTCCTTGGCACTGACCATTCTCTGATGGCCTCAACCTTCTCAGGATCCACGGCGATACCTTCTTCTGAAATAATGTGCCCCAAGTAATGGATCTTCCTTTTATAAAATGAGCATTTGCTCAACTTGGCATACAGTTGGTGTTATCTCAACACTTGCAACACCATCCTCAGGTGTTGTTCATGCTCTTCCTCTGACTTAGAATACACCAAAATGTCATCCAGGAAGACTATGAAAAACTTGTCTAGATAGTCCCTGAACACACCATTCATCAAGCACATAAAAACAATAGGTGGGTTCAACAACCCAAATGGTACCACTGTGAACTCGTAATGACCATACCTTGTTCTGAAGGTGGTCTTGTTGATGTCTTCATTCTTTATTCTTACCTGGTGATATCCTGATCTGAGCTCTATCTTTGAAAATATTTTTTCACCTTTCAACTGATCGAAAAGATCATCGATCCTCGGCAGAGGATACTTGTTCTTGACAATCACTTTGTTCAACTGTTTGAAATCAATGCACAGCCTCAACGTCCTGTCCTTCTTCTTCATGAAAAGGACTGGGGCACCCCAAGGTGACATGCTTGGGTGAATGTACCCCTTCTTTAGAAGCTCTTAAAGCTGCAATTGCAACTCTTTCAGCTCTGGCGTACTCATTCTATAAGGAGCTTTCGACACTAGAGTTGCTCCATGCATAAACTTTATAGATAAATTGATATCTCTCTTCGGAGGTAGTCTAGGTACCTCCTAAAAAAAGTCTTCAAAATTTGTTAGTACTGCATGGTCTCCAATATTTGAGACTTCATCTCCGGATGCTTCCTCCACACGGGCTACAAACAATTGATAGCCTTTTCTGTAGCACTTCTTCAGCTGCATTGCTGAGATTTCTCTAACAGTAACATCTTTAGGAATTCCTTGGACTGTTTTTCGATTCCCCTCCTCATCCAGGCATGTAAATTCCTTGTTACGATAGTCCAGGAGGGCATGGTGTTGGTCCAACCAGCCCATCCCAATTAAACAATCATAAGATCCTAAAAGAAGAATATTCAATTCAGCCTTCATGCTCAATCCCTTCATGTCCACCAGACAAGACTTAACCAACTCAGTGACTTTCCTCTTGGTTCCTGTAGCCAACTGCACTAACCAAAACTTTTCATGTTTGCTTCTTGATAAATGAAAACTTTCCACCACTCTCTAGGGTTTACATAACTATGGCTAGCCCCTTAATCAATTAAAATAATAAATGGTTGGTTGTTATTCATACCTTCCACTTCAATCATGTGCGACTAAAATTCAGCTTGCTTGTTGTCCAGGGCTGCATAGATCCTTGGCATTCTACTGCCCATGTCCTCCACTGTTTCATCTTATTGATCATTATGGATAGCTCTTGATTTGCCATTTTTATGAGGACAATCTCTGTACTTGTGGTTCTCTTTACAGCCCCAACATTGAATGGGCATCTATCTCAACCTTTATTCTCCCACTTCAGCCATTCTTGGCTCTCTAAACGATGGATGTCCTTGAGGACTATTTCCGAAAAAGGGTGGTTTCTGTCCCTTCTGCCTCTATTCTTTCTTAAACTTCTTTTGGTCAACCCAAACCTTCTGAAAGGTAGGCTTTTCTATTTGTTGTTCATATAAGCATTTCTCTCTTCTTATTGTTTCTTCCATAGTCTTAGGATCATCATATTGAATCTTGTCACCAATGGGAGGTGGCAGTCCACTCAGATACCTCTGAATCTTGATAGCCTCATCTTTGATGAATGGAACATACTTCACTAATTCCAAAAACCTTCATTCATATTCATCAATGGTCATGCTGCCAAGATTTAGTTCGAAGAACTCCTTCATCTTTCTATCATAGTATCTTTTAGTCAGGTATTTCCTCTTGAAATACCTCTTGAATTCCTTCCATGTGATATCTTTCTCTCTAATGTGTTTCACCTGCACAAGTTGATCCCACCACATGGATTCTTTTCCTTTTAGTTGATACATCGCAATTCTTCATTCTGCATGAGAGGAATAATTCTTCAGTTGGAAATATTTCCTCATGCCAAGCAACCATGTTTCGACATATTCCTCCTTCTTATGTTCTCCATCAAACTTAGGAGGCTTAATCTTATTCATCTCCCCTTTCAATTCATCCACTCTAGATTTTTGGTGTTTTTTGGTAGGGGATGGGCTTGAACTACTATGTTCTTCCCTACTGGAATGTTTTGGGGAGTGACAACGACGTCTGCTGACAATCCTTAATCTTCTTTTCCTCTCAGGGGTTTTGCGACTCTCTGTCTTGCTTGAGTCACTCTCCTTTTCCAATTTCTTTTATGTTCTTTCCAGACTCTTCAACATCCTTAAGTTGAATTGACCCTACCTATCCCTGACTCTCATGAGATTTTGACTATCGGCTCGGTGAGCCTTGGCATCTTTCTGCAATCTTTCAATGATTTTCATCATATGTCCTTCCTTATCCAATTCTCTTTCGTGCCCATTGGAGTTCGATCCTTCAACTCCCAAGTTGACATCCCTTCCTTCTCTTTTGTTATCTGAATTGGAGGCAATCAACACCTCTTCCATTTCTCTACACTCCGTGGAAATTCTAATTGGTTCTGGCACTCATCAAACTTCTGCAATCACAATGTGCAGACAACCAGAATTTGTCAGGCCATCTCTTCTTAACAAATTCCACACATTCAAAACCAATCCGAATAAGAAAACATTTTGATTTCATGAATTTTCTGAGCTCTCCTCGGCTCTGTAATTTTTGGGTGATAGCTCCCATTTCCTTAGTCCCTAACCCATGCAATCATAGGTCGTGACCAAATGCTAAACTGCTAGGTGCTACAAGGCTCTCTAAACGAACTTCGGGCTTCAGGATTTCGGGGTTTCAAGGTTTTAGGTTTCGTGGTTTTGGTCCCAGAGGTTCTCACACTCGCTTCCCTGTCCAACTCCCGACTTCTGAAAATTCAATTTCCTTACCCTATGATCCCACAACACAGCTTTCACCCACCAAGGTAGTGACACATGGTGTCCTTAAGAAGGTCCACCTCACTCTTAGTGATGTTAGGGGGCCCCACTACTTTCACTTTTCGTTTCAGAGTTTTGGGCATCAAGAGTTCATGCACCTACTCATCTCGAACTTCCATTTGTCGAAATTCTAAAATTACAGTCTATTCCTCTACTTGATCCAATGGTCAAGTTCCTCTCCTATGATCTATGGTGTAGATCGTTTCAGGATTTTGGGGTTTCAGGTTTTCGATAACCGGGAGTTCACGATGCAGCGACTCCAAATCTCTTGTCACTTCAATCCCCAAATTCTGATATGGAAATTCATGTATGAGATCAACGACTGTGAGCCTCCCCTGATTCAATGGCTCACGGGATTTCAACACTTCTTCCTGGAAGCGCTCCATCGTCCGATTCTACCCTTGTTAATCCCTTTCGCGATTCGGGACTTGGAGTGACCAAGAATTTGGCCTGCGCTCCAAGTTCACGATCCTTGAATTCACAAAATGATCTAACGGTCCTGATTCCCCACGATCTGATGACTCATATCTCATCTGCATTTTACATATCGGGATTTCATGTGCCACGAGGTCGAAATATTTTCCACCTTTGTCCTCCCTATTCCCGAAATGTCGATTTATTTTTGGACAATTAACAGTCCAGGTCTCTCTTTAGATCGAAAGTTGTGATCCAATCATGAATTCGTGTTTTGTGAATTCTCACGAACTCACCCTTAGACCATTTCAGGTCACGAGTCAGTGAAAGGTTGATCACTCTCCACGCATCCTTTCCGATGGACGGTCCTGATGAATTTGGGATTTCACTTATCATGAATTCCACACTCCTGTGCAACTCCAAAAGGGTTTTAAACCTTGTGCATGTTCTCCATATCTGACGGTTGTGAGGGTTCTCCTTTCCTCCCGAACAGATTCTATGGCTCCAACACTTTTAGTGTAGAGTTCTCTCTCTCCTTGTGGCCATATACCACATTGGCTGCAATTTTATAATACCGCTACACCTCCTGAGCTTTGTAACATGGTCAAGTAGTATGTTGACACTCAGAAACATTCTGAGGTCTGAAATTAGTCCTCTCGACACAATTTCTTCTCAAAAATTCGGTCCAAAAACCACTTATCTAGCCCATCCAGGCTCAGCATTGAAACTAGGCTCTGATACCAAACTGTAACGCCCTCGGCCATCATTCCACTGGCCAGGAAAACGTTACTACTGTGCGAAACAACATCATTCTCATGCTTAATTAATAACATGCATTTAAATCAAATTAAACACATTTAACTCAGAGTAAACACAAGATTACTGCTAACATAAATAATCCCTGGCATTAATAGTAATTCATATGCACAACAGAATACATGATACATATAATCATCACAGGCATGCAAAACATAATATTAAGCATAAGTTGATACTTATCTTTGAAATCATGGTTATTCCACCAACTACGTGCAGGCCTTCCACGAACCTCCCAGCCTTAGACCATGCTGCTCATCACTCTCAGCAGTAGGTCACCCCTGAGTTAGTACTAAGCTCCACCCAAGGCAAGGAATCCTAGTCTAGGCTGAGGTTACAGGGAAAAATGCACAGAATAATAGGAAGGATTCTTCCTAGGATGCCTTCTTACGCCCACTACTAACAAACTCTCATTCCCCACATGCATGTTCCACCCCAGAGTATACACCTTCACAAGAACATTCCATCGGTGCTTCACCTCCCTCTCTAGGCCTCGACAATAGGCTGGATCAGGAATTCACAAAGCTTTGAAGTTGGTGCTAGATTCTCTTTGGGAGAAAACCACTTCCCAGCTGACTCTCTCAGCTGGAGGGAGTCGCTCACAGGCCTGCCAATCTGCTTCTTCTACCACACCCTTTGACTCAATTCCAACTGGGTGAGGGAAACTGCAACAACATCAAGCACTTAGTTCATGCCAGGATGATGACCACAACAAAAAATGGCATAGTCCCACAAATGGCAATGACCAAATGCTAAAACACAACACGCTCAGGCGATTATCTAGGGGTCGGGTTCTACAGAAGACACAAATCGGCTCATGTTTTACCATTTATAGGATGCGTGGCAGGAAATTATGCAGAGGTCGAGGATGGAGTCCAAATGCAGAGACTAGAAGGAATTTACGGGAATACACCGAACAATCACAAAGGTCTCATGGTTTCAGTTTTCAGTGTTGTGTGTGATCTACCGAGCTCAAACGCAAAGGTCACATAGTTTAGACAACCAACGGCAGAATGGATAACAAACCCACTTAGACACAACCGTCTTTGGAAAGAATGGGAAGCGAACCCCCAAAACGGCTCATTTCCTAGGTTAAATCATATGTGCCTGGGTCGACACATGTCGCTAATGAAGCTGCATGCATCCCATCAGCATGTGTTCCTCCCAGTAACATAGGACAAAACATAGATTTCACATGGCTTTTTGGAATAATATTAAAATATTATTCCCAAGGACTTAAGCCCCTAGGCTCAACACTTAGCCTCTCTTCCCAACCTTCCAGCCCCCAATCCCTTACCCACTCTGTGGAAGCTTAGTCCCCCATCACTCAATCATCGTGGTTGGTCTGCACGCAGTGGTGTTTATATTTTTATTAATGTTTTGCATGATTACATATACAAAAGCAGGCTCTCGACCTTAACACTTAGGCTCTCCAGCCTAATAACACATAAGCCCACCAGCTTATATAAACTTGGCTCACCAGCCTATAAAACATAATTACAATTCATAATGCAAGATTTATACTTTATAGACATGATTTACAATAGGGCTCAGCCTTGGGTACATTACAAAATTAATACTAATGAAATTAACCAAAGATTTATATAATATGTCATACATAAATAATTTTCATACCTTGACGATTTCTAATATATTCCAACTTCCATAGGTGAGGTGTAATTCTTCGTGGGTTTTTCCATTCTCTTCTTTACCATTGAATTTTTCTTTGTCTGTAGTTCGATAAATATGGTTCTTAGGAAGAAAGTGCCTATACTCATCAAACACTTCCTTTCCTAAACTCCTTGAACGATGAGATTTTACCCTGGGACCACAAACTGGGCATGCAAATTTACCCTTTGTTTGAAGACCTACAAGATATATGAATTAATGTAGAGAATTAGAGTTACAATTTAAAATAATGCATGATATTTTCAATAAATATATATAGTATTAAATCACAAAAGAAAGTAACAATATACCACAAAAAAGATTTAACCTGGGAGCATCATGAATTGTCCATGATAGTATTCCATGGAATTGAAATCATGTTTTCCCTATTGATCTAGAGACGTCATACATAGTGATGTCATCCCATAACTTCAACAACTCATCGATAAGAGGTTCAATATATATGTTCATATCTATAACCTAGTACTTACCTAATTGGTTCAACATACTGCATGATTAATTATACTTATCTAGATGTCGTTATATATAAAAGGCATAATTACCATGCACGAAACAAAGAAATGAAATATTTTGTCATACTTTAAAGAAATTAAAAGATAATTAAATACATGGAACAATCATTGCCAACATTGTGTTCTCTCTCTTGATCGACATCAAAGGAGGAAGGTTATTGTTTATAACAAAAATAGGCCACACTAAGGATTGACACCATCAGCTACCAACGAAAGTCTAACATTACAAGGTTCTTATTTAAAAATTGGCCACTTTTATTCAATGTACTTCAATGCAGAACCATGTGTAGGCATTCGAAGAACATCGTCTTGACTTTTTTTCTTTGTATGGAAATCCATAAACTGTGTTATACTTTGGCACCTGAACAACCGCTAGAAACATGGAATTATCGGAATATAATGAAGAACTTTGTGAGGCACCTTCTTTGACACTTTATCGATTCGATATATACTTATTTGACATTGTGGGCATTCATTTTCTAATGCATATTGTCCATACTATATGATATGATCATTAGGACATGCATCAATAGCCTGATACTCCATTCCAATTTCTTTCATAATCATAGATATTTCTCGATATGTGTGTGGAAAAATATTTGACATCGGTAATATAAATTCACCTAACAATCTACAAAATTCAAAACAATAAGTCAATGTAAACAATATTAATCATCAATATCGCATCCATACTTTACAAATTAGAAAACAATAGCAATATAGGAAAATATTGAACCTTTTAAGTATTTGTGAACATGCAAGCATAAATAATTAACAAATTAAATACCTTAGTATCTGTGTGAGGCATGTGTTTGATAAACCATTCAAAACCTTCAAGTTCACCAACAACAATATAGCATATAGAATATGTGTTGTCGAGCCTTCATAAAGAGGTTGACGTGACTTCTCGATTAAAGGATCAACATCATGACTATCATCCTAGTTGTCCTCGTCCATTGGAGCAAATGTTTTTTGGATAAATCTATGTATCTCATCTTCTTGATTTATATCACTAACATTATCTCCATCCATATCATCATTAATAACTTGATCAACAACTTCAATATTTTGATCTCGAAGTTCATCACCCAAAGGAGTATTTTTGCTAGTACTTGGCAAATAACTCTCTGGAGGTCGACATTTTGGGGGCATCGTCTATATATTTAAAAAAAATGTAGAAAAGTTAGTGTATATAGAAAATATAAAAAAAAAAGATAAGAATTATTACTAAAATTCATGACATGATGACTATTACAGAGGATACATTAAATATTGAATCCTCTTACCAAGGGACAATATTCATAACCCCATTCGGCATGCCCCTTCTCCCTACAATGTCTTTCAGTTGTTGTTATTAAAATTCTTCTTCTTTGCAATCCCCTACAATCATAGCAAGGGTAATAACATTTTCCATCATCCCTCGCCTCTAATGCTGCTCTTAACTGAGCAAGCTTCCTCTCATTTTCGTTCATAGTGACAAATCCTTGTTCTGACAAGTAATTGTCTTACCTACACCATACCAAACAGTAAGTTGTCAAATTTTTATATTTTAGCTACTCCTTCATGATATTTTAGCTACTCCTTTCGATTATGATATGTTTATTTACAGTGACCTACAATCCTCACAATTATTTTTTCTAAGACATTTTGACATGCTTTTTTTTATTATCGATTAACTATTAAGATCGATATGCTTCAATTTGTACTTTAGAGTAGTGTGTATTGAATCAGTACTCTAACCTACTGTAATAAATAAAAAAACATAATAACCTTGCAAGTTCAAAATCCGAGCTATGTAGATCGAGAATTGGATTTGTTCAACCGGTGGGTGACGAAAAAAATAAACAGCTGAAACAAAAGCCACGAATAGTATCGCAACTATAGAAAATTTGTCGCAAAGTCTCTTAAAGTCAGGTATATATAGATCGACTATCGTCGATATAGCGACGAAAATGCCTGAGTAGACCCGCAAAAAGTCAACTATCTGTTGCAAGTCACATGTGTTAGAAGATGTTTTTTAGGTAGTCAATAATCGTCACTATAGTGTCGACCTTTCACGGCAATAGCGATGAAAATCCCGCCCAATTTAAAAATAAATAAATAAATAATGGAAACGTGGAAAAAGTTCATGGAATAATATGCCCATATGTAGTAGTGGATAGTTATTCAGTCTAAATTTGGTTTTCTTATCTTAAAATTGTGCTCATCTTTTCCTGCATAAAGGACACCTTTGATTTTAAAATCCTACACCTGTTTTTAGCAAACTAAGGCTCCCATCTAAAAAGGAACTTATTTATTCTAACAATCTTATGTCCATAGCTACATGATGAAGGGATGGAGTCACGTGTGAGCTATTTAATTGTATATATGGAATAATGATGACCATGTTGTGCTAACCATTGGAAAATGAACTCAGAGTGTAATTTGGTTAGCCATAAATCTTCCCCTGCAGGCTCAAGAATCACATACTATGCAAACAATTCTAGACTTGACCATCACACTACCATGCAACTCTATGGTGATTAACATTCTTGTTGGAAACAAAAGAAGGAACACTCATATTGCTTGCAAGGGATGGTAAATAAACTTGTCATGTTGAGCTTGAACAATAAATTCCTTGCAAGGGATGGTAAATAAACTTGTCATTTTGAGCTTGAACAATAAATTGCTTGCAGGATATGGTAAATAAACTTGTCATGTTGAGCTTGAACAATAAATTGCTTGACTTTAAAAGAAAATAAAATACAAAAAAAGTGCTATTAATGGAAAATATTGAGATATTGCAATCGTGGTTAATGTCATAGATATATCTGAAAACTTTGGTATGTGCTTATTGGTTATACACACCTGAAATTAATTCAGGTTCACACAGACATTCACATGGCTGGGTTGCAAGGACAAAAACATGTTCTTCAATAGTAATTTAAATTGAATTCAACCTCTTTGTAAAAATATGATTTAAAAAACAAACCTAAATCAGAGGCTATTTATGATCTCTAGAATAAGAATTGGTTGCATATCATAATTGTAAACAATTAGGAATATATGATCCATATAAAATGGGTGATTATAGTCAACATATGTGAAAATAAAATAGTTTTCATTAACAGGATATTGTTTATGTAATCTCCTCACAGGATCAGAGTGGTAATAGAACTATTTGTGAAATTGTTGTCATTATTTGTAGAACCATAAAAACTGAAGATAACAAAAAAATTGCCAGGAAAACATGAACACAATATGCTATACTCAACTCCATCCTTCACAAGAAAGTTTCAAAATGAGAACAAAAAAAAAAACGACAGAAATTATCTAATGGTTTTGTAAATAATATTTTGGTTACTTATTTGGATTATATAAATTAAATACCTTACTTGTCTGGATATAATAGAGCTCAACTTGTCATATTTATTCACTTGCTACAATTGAACTTGCTTCATGCTAACAGAATGTCGCATCTTTGAAATTTTAGCCCACGCATTGTAGAGCAATTTCTGTGAGAAACAGTAAAATATTAGTTGTGCCTGATACTCATAAGAAACAACCTAGCCGATTAAAAATAATAGCATGGAAAAGTACTCATTCCATAACAATGAAAGCATACATTACGATCCATTGCCATATACAACCCCAATCCCGAGCTAGGGTTTCGAAATTGCTCAAATATTTCTTTTTCAAATACTCAGAAATTCCAAGAAATTCATACAATCTAATGATGCTAAATCTAATTCCAAGTCGAATTAAATCTCAGAACTCTAACTCAGAACATTCCCAAAGAGGAGTCACTAATGAGCATCATGTTTGATCAAGTATTCGATCAAGTAGGATTAGTTAGAAGGTATGTTGCTCGGGATCTTTCCTGGAGAGACTTACTGCTGGCCTTTCTTCCTCGTTCAATAGAATGGCCTTCCACGAGCTAGGGTTTCAAAATTTCATCATTAAATGCACATGCACGAAGACCTCTCACCCTCCCCCCCGAAATACCTATATTCTTCTAAACTATTAAAAAAAACCATCAGTCCCTTAATATTAGCCAATATATTTCTTAACCATTTCATTGATTTTTCCACCCCCAATATGAATGGATGTGATATCATATTGGTTTCCCAGTAAATCCCATGTGCTCCAAGGGAAGATTGACTGCTTATCTTTGTTTTTTTAGTAGGTTTAGGACTAGTAAAATTATAGTCCACCAACAATTAATCTCCAATAAACAAATTTTGAATTGCAGCTATACAAACATATAACTTTGTAATCCTAGAGATGAACCTTTGGAAAGTTTTGTTTCGATGAAAATATCCCAAGAAACTTGGTGCCACTATATAGTGCCATACAATTTATCCACATATAATACATAGTGTTGCATCTAGTGTATTCCCTACTTTAAGAGAGGTCTCTCATATTCTAATTATAGTTTCATGATTTCCCCTTCTAAAATCCTAGAAGCAAACTTAGGCCTATATATCATGTCACATGTACACATTCCTTATTGTGAGAGGCCGCATCAATACCTTTTGTGGATCACATTATAGATGAAATGATTATGACAAATTGGCATCATACAAATATTCCATGTTTATCTACAATATGTTCTTGAATCCATTAGGATACTTAATGATTATGTATATGTAGATGGTTGTACATGCATATGTAGGAGAACTGAAAGATTCATTAAAAACTCAAGGAATTCACATAGAAGCACAAAGTGTTTATTTGTCGAGACAATTGATGACAAGGAAAGGTTCATGTCTAGGATTGCAACATTATATGTTTGTGTAGTTGCAATCTAAAATTTGTTTGTTGGAGATGAGTTATTATTGGACTATAGTTCAGTAGGATTGAACCTACTTGAAAACAAAGACAAGTAGTTGGCCTTCGCTTATAGGTCTCAATGAAGAAGGCAATAACATGATTTTCTATAAATTTTGAACTTTAAAAGTTTGTGATGATAATTTGTCTTGATGCAATATTGAAAGATTTAGTTTCTTCTAATTTTTATTTTTTTTAAATTATTATGTGCAACATTCTCATGGATCGTTTTTCAAATTAGTTATTGCATTGAATTTATTGTCATCTATTGATTCTAATTTTACAAATACAATGGATTTTTTTTCATATGGTATCATTTTCTACAATAGTATCCATAATGTGTATTTTTAGGATGACAGAAGTGATGATGAACATGTTACTACACCTCTTCATTTCATCCCAACAAATTGTATTGGAGAGAGTAAAAGGCATATAGGCAAATTGATTCCTAGGAAGAGTATGGTGGGTTTTTGAATGCACCTCCTTCACAACATCCACTCCCTAATTTAAATAGGAAAGGGCATATAGGAAAACCACTTCCCAAGAAGAGTATGATAAAAAAAATTAATGTACCCCATTTGCAACATCCACTCCCTAATTTAAATATTATTGTGTTTGATACTGGGGAGTCCGGTGGAAATGATAGAAATTAACAATATGGGGCAAACAATGTGAATAGGAATAGTGGAAATGAGATCATACACCATACACCCATTTCAAATTGAATGTTACATGATGCTTTTGAGAGGGAATACATCAATCTCATTGGTGAACATATAGAATATATGGATGGAGTTGTAGATTATGTCATTGAACTATAACACTTGGTGCAAGATGCATAAACACCTCTTTTTATAGCGACTAGCAAAAAAAAATTCTCTAAGTTGATCGATGTTCTAATGCTTTTAAATTTGAAATCAACATATGGATGGTTAGGAAATAGATTTAGATATTTTATAAGGTATATATTATAATGTTCTTTATGTGTTCTTAATATTTTCAACTTGTGATTTTTCAGTTAGTAGTTAATATTAGTTGCATTGAGCTTATTACAGGGTAATTTTTTATTATCAAACAATGTACTTCCTATTAAATGCAAATATTTTATAAAATTGTTTATTAATTTGGGTGTTGATTACAACGCATGTCATGCACATTTAAAATATTGTATCCTATAAAAAGAATGACATAAAGTAAGTATGTGTGTCCAAAACGAAAATGAAGTCACTACCACTCTGATGTAAAGGGAAAAAATGTTGCATAAAACATATTTTACCACTTGCCCATAATTAAAATATTAAAACATATGTTTCTTTGTAAACATTTAGCTAAATATATGGATTAACATGCATAAAATAGGACTAAATAAGACATGTTGTGCATTCATACATATTCTAAGGTAATGAAGAGCATAGAGAATTTATGTGGCCTAAAACATTTATACCCAGGTGATAAAGTATAAGACTTGGCTTAGTCATCAACGAAGTGGATCCATACTCTTTCTAGTCTAAAAATTATACAATTTGGCTCATTATTCTAATAATACCTCCTTTGATAGTTGTCTAGAAAGAGCATTTGATGTTGCCTCATATTGTTCCTGGAAATCATAAAGTTAGAAACATGTGTGTTTATTTGGATTTGTTGATAGGAGAGACGATTTTCCTATAGAATGCCATTTAGATGTATGATATTTCATAGCCTATACCTAAAAGGTAATTTGTGATGTACAATGTTATCTATTGGATATTCCATGACTTTCCTAGGCTCAGTGTATCCCTAAGTATACATTTTCTTTTGGAATAGTTTAAATCATTTCACCAATTATTCATTGGGGTTCATAAACAATTAATGCATCATATCTATTTTGTTACTTTTGTGGTTCATGACTAAGGACCAAAGGATTATTCTCTTGTCCATGATGTAGTGTGGAAATTTTTCAAGGTATTCTATAAATTTGCACAAGTGTTTCTATGAACGATAAAGGTTGTTTTTGTAGCTAGAAATCATTTGTATCAAATGAAGAAATCTTTTAATAAACAATTCAAGCTAAGACCCCCTCCTCATAGCATGGCACCAACATATTGGTCAAAGAAGATTGAATCTTGCATTGAATTAATTTGGGAGGATATGTTCAATGGAGACATATGTGATATTGATGATGATTTGCTTGACTTTAAAATTCCTCTAGATCTCATGCCAAAAGGTATGAACATGGATTCCAAATTCTAAGATCTCCCATATTGAAAATAACTTAAAGTGGCACATTTACAAGATACCAAGCATGTGGTCAAGAATGTGTCGGATTCATTGTGCAATGAATGCAAATGACCAAAAACAAAATAATGAATGCAAATGACCAAAACAATTATTTTCATGTACCATGGATATCATCGAAGGATGACTAAGAGCTTGTCAAGAAGGTGGTTCGTACAATTAGAACACCAATAGGATATGGATATTCATCGAGAAAATCATTCATTGTTGATGGTGACTTAAGAGGTCTCAAGACTCATGATCACCATAATTTGTTAAAGGTACATATTACTAATGTGGTTGTGATATAAATTAGTTTAGAATTCTTAATTTACCCCCAATCCTTGTAATAGTATTACCATATCCTAATCATCTTGGAAAAACTTCTAGATTAAAACTGTGTGGAGTTTTTTAAAAGCCCAACATTGCTAGTTTTAAACCTATGAAGTAAAGTAATGCATATAGATTCTTAAGCAAAACAAAATTTAATCAATGGCTCATACACAGAGTGCATAGAGATTTTATACCTGAAACCCTAAACCGGGGAAACCTTTCTTATATTCATTATATCTTGAATTTCACCATTCACCATACAATATATACAATGTTTTTAGGTATTCCGTAGATACCAAAACCCTAATCCCTTAATCCAGGATTAATTTAGTAAACCACTAAAAATAGTAAAATCCACAAAAAGATGTAGTTGTCGAATCTGACGCGCCCACACACACACATGAAAAGAATATAACACATACACAACATTCTCCCACTTGTTGTTTTATTTGCATCCAGGGGTCCCAATATTATATAGTCAACAATCCAAGGAAACAATGTCCATTGTTACTCTATACCAGGAGAACTTTTCTGTTCTTACAGACTTTGTCAATGAATCTGCAACATTCTTCAAAGTGTCAACCTTTTCCAGCAACACCTTCTTTTGCTCAACCATGTCTCTCACAAAGTGATACTGAACATCAATATGCTTTGTCTTAGAATGATAAACTGGGTTCTTTGCTAGGAATATTGCAATCTGACTGTCACAATCTAATCTCACTGCTTGTTGTACCAACTCAATACCTGAACACAATCTTTGTAACCATATTGCTCCCTTCCTTGCATGAGTGGCTACCATGTAATCATCTTTTGTAGTTGAGAGTGCCACTACAGCCTGTCTTTTGCTCATCCAACTGATTTCTCCTCCAAATAGGTCAAACACATACCCACTTGTAGATCTCCTACGATTCAGATCTCCAGCCCAATCTGCATCAACAAATCCATGTATGTCCACCACTCTGTCCAATCCTAGTCTTCCTTGGTAGTGCAATCCATAATTGGTAGTGCCACGCAAATACCTGAAGACCCTATTTACTATTGTCCAATGATCCTTCCCTGGTTTTGACATATACTTGCTCAAAACTCCCATTGCATGTGCAATGTTCGGTCTAGTACAGACCATTGCATACATCAAACTGCCAACTGCATTGGCATACAAAACATGGGACATATCCTCTTCTTCTTGTTGTGTCTTGGGACATTGATCTGCAGATAAATTACACCTATAGGAATAGGGACCTTGACCGGTTTACTTCCATGCATATTAAACCTTTGCAATATTGTCTCGACATATTTTCTCTGATTCAACCAGAGTTTCATGTTTGGACGATCTCTTTTAATTTCCATTCCCAGAATGAAGTTAGCAGCACCGAGATCCTTCATGTCAAATTTGGAGGATAGTTGTGATTTCACTTCCTTGATAACATCCATGTTATTTCCTACCAACAACATGTCATCAACATACAACACTACATAAATGAAGTGATTACCAACCTTCTTGGGATATACACAGTGATCAGCCCTGCTTCTCACAAATCCCAATCCAAGGATGTATATGTCAAACTTTTGGTACCACATCCTAGGTGATTGCTTTAGACAATATAGTGACTTCTTTAGCTTACATACCAGCTCTTTCTTTCCCTTCACTACAAATCCTTCTAGTTGCTTCATGTAGATTTCTTCTTCTAGATCCCCATGTAGGAATGTTGTCTTCACATCCATCTGTTCCACTTCAAGATCCAAAGTAGTAGCAATAGATAAAAAAAATCTAATAGAAGCTAACTTAGCAACAGGAGAAAAAATCTCACCAAAGTCAATTCCCTCTACCTGGGAATAACCTTTTGCTACTAATCGAGCTTTATATTTCACCACTTTTCCTTCTGCATTAAACTTCTTCTTAAACAACCATTTGCTACCAACATATTTTCTTCTAGATGGAAACTCAAATATATCCCGTGACTCATTCTTATCCAAGGCATCCATTTCTTTAGCCATGGCCTTCTTCCATAGTTTACTATCCTCTGAATTCACTGCTTCCCC
The DNA here is from genome assembly GCA_009831015.1 of Picea engelmannii. Taxonomy (NCBI): domain Eukaryota; kingdom Viridiplantae; phylum Streptophyta; class Pinopsida; order Pinales; family Pinaceae; genus Picea; species Picea engelmannii. The sequence goes on along the minus strand of ML787638.1, from coordinate 658,765 downwards.
GACAGTTCTGGGATCATCATCAGTAACAGATAAAGAAAAATTGTAATGGAAATTAGGTGGACTATACCTTTCTGGTTTCCTTTTATCTCTCATTGATCTACTCACTATTGGGGTATGAGGATCTTCTTCTTCTTCTTCTGCTTCCTCTTCTTCAGATGATTCAGATTTTTCATCATCCAACTCAAGCTCTATTTTCTCAGGTTTGTCTTGCGTTGGTAGGAATTTCTATTTGGACACATCTTTTACCTCTTTGAAAATAACATCTTGACTGTAAACAGTCTTCCTGGTTTCTGGGTTCCAAAGCTTATAGCCTTTCACACCATATTTATAACCAATAAAGATACATTTTTTAGCCTTTTTATCCAGCTTACTCCTGTTTTCATTTGGAACATGTACATAAACATCACAACCAAACACTCTAAGATGTTGAAGAGAGGGTTTCTTTCCAGACCATACCTCGAGTGGAGTTTTATCATCCAATGCTGATGAAGGTGATCGATTGACCAGGTAACATGTTGTACCCACTTCCTCTGCCCAGAATTCTTGTCCTAACCCAACACCACTGAGAATTGTTCGACAACATAGGTATTCCAACAGAGGAAGAACACCTTCAGTAACCACTCACATAACCAGATCAAAGATCAACACACCGATGTTTTCACGTGGTAAAACCCCTACGGGGAAACATCCACAGCCCCAGCCAAGGCGGCCACTTGGAACAGTTTATTAATGCAAAGAAAAAGATTACATAGAGATTTTACAAGAGATTTTCTCACAATCGATCATCGGCAAATGACCCTCCATGCTCTTTAAATAGAGATCATGGACCAATCGGGTTTTAAGCCATGGATCAATGGCCATTAAGATAGAGGAGAGTATGAACCGTCAGATCACTCTATGTCGGGAACATATCGTGACCATCGGATTTCCTAAATAATAATGCATACTAATTCATACTAAAGAAACACACTTTTACCTAACGACATATTAGACCAAGTAGATATTAACTAACTCCTAAGTGTCTAAATATCCTAACATCCCCCCTTAAGAACAACTTGGGATAGGATTGAAGGATTTACAATAATGACACAATAGGAGAAGGAAGGAGGAATTAGAGCCTATCCCCCCTTAATGACAACTTCATGAACTCCTAACATAGATCGAAGTTTGGAAAACTTCTCTTCGGTAAGAGACTTTGTGAAAATGTATGCAACTTGATCTTTTGTAGAGCAAAATAGCACTTCAATAACTTGATCATGAATGAGATTTCTGATGAAGTGCATGTGTAGCTCGATGTGTTTTCTACGTTGATGTTGAACTGGGTCTTTGGTGAGATTGATGGCACTTTGATTGTCACACCAAAGTCTGGTCAGTTGCTAGTGCTAGAATCCAAACTCTGAAAGGATCTGTCGAAGCCATAGGGCTTCCTGACTTGCATTTACTGCTGCTCAGTACTCTGCTTTTGCTGAAGAAAGTGCAATAGCCTATTGTTTCTTACAGGCCCAAGTGACAAGTCCTAAACCAAGGCTGAAAAGATAACCTGCAATAGACTTCTGATCATTGGGGTCGCCAGCCCAATCTGAATCAGTGAAACCAACCAATAAGGGAGTCCCCCCTGAACTACAATGTATCCCAAACTGAATAGTACCACAAACATAGCGAAGTATCCTTTTAGCTGCTTTCCAATGGCTTTCATGGGGTGTTTTCATATATCGAGCAACAAGACCAACAGCAAAGGAAAGATCAGGAGGGGTATGATTCAAGTATAAGAGGCTACCAACTAATTAACGATACAGGGTGGCATCAACTTGGGGAGAAGTACAAGTGGTAGAAAGCTTGACTCCAGACTGGAAGGGAGAAGGGGTTGGTTTACAATCGTCCATGTGAAAGCGAAAAAGAAGGTCTCAAGCATACTTAGACTGGGAAAGAAAAATTCCTTCATTAGTTTGCAAAACTTGGAGGCCAAGGAAATAGTGCAAAAAGCCTAAGTCTATCATTTCAAATTTCTTCTTAAGGCTAGTTTTCACATGGTTTAAAAGTTTTGAGTC
>ML787638.1:616746-628866 GCA_009831015.1 Picea engelmannii | reverse complement strand
TCCCAAAAAACATCGTTTAGGGCCTCAAAATGGCCCCGGAAGTTAAAACTGCTAAAAATAGTAAATTACCAAAATTGCCAGAAACATGTTTTGGGCCAGTTGGAGAAGGTGGGTGGCCACCGATATCCACCTGGATCAATATCCCAGTTTGGGAGACAGTTCCCTAAACCATTACTCAAATCCTCTTCTTTTACCCCCCACTCGGCGTACAAAGTTTTCCAAGTAGCCGCAACGATTACCCTCCCTAATATGGTGTTAGCAATTCCAATTTGATATTTACATCCACCAGAGATGATCCCTTGACCATCCCTTCCCCCCCAAACAGAAGAATCCCAATGACGATTCCCATACTCACTCCCACCATACCCTCTACACCCTGTTATAACCCTAAATTTCACCACACATGCTTACCTAGCATCAGGCCAACTCATATCCTTTCTTTGCCAAAAACATTGTTGAACAACTCTTTGAAAATCCTCTTGTATAAAGGCCCACGTGCCCTAACCCATTACTGCATGCGTGTACATGTTGGCTGACCCAAAACAGCCCGCATAGACCGACAAAAGCATGAAAAAATGAAAGTTGTCGATGGAACAAAAAGCTATGGGTGAGTTAACTGAAACTCTCAGTCGTGCATGGTCGAGGATTCGTCCAAATACCTAGCTCCTTCTAGCTTATAAAAGAAGGGGTAGGGGTACCATTTGGAAGAAGGAAGAATATAGCAAAGAAACTCTGCCCATTTACGTATTCCATTGTCCCAACCCTTTAGACTTTCTTAATGCCAAAGGAGATTTAAAGAAAAGTAGTTGAAGGACAAAAGAAGAGGAGCCCATGATCAGGTTCAAGGAGCAATGGTCGGTCTCAGCTTTTGTAAGTTGACTCATTTTAAGTAATAAAGAGAATGATTTTCCCATCCCAATTCATGAAATTTTTAAGGTTTGATTAGTTTATGTTTGATTTCTAACCCATGAGTATATAAGTAGTATGCATTCATAGTTGTTGCTCATCTTGAATGCATGTCAGCTTTGGAAGGAGTATTGCAAACAAGTAATCAATCACAACAGAGGATCGACATCAAATGTCGGTAACGAGCTAGGTTGATATTTCCATGCATTTACTAAGAAAAGGGGATTTAAATATAGGGATGAAGGTAGAAAGTAATTTCTATTCGATCATATCTGCATGCGAAGTCTAAACTCTATTTGCTAGTCCATAGGGTGTTTTTCCCCAACAACAGAGTTGGCGACCATACTAGGGATTAACTCTTTAGGGTTCCTAGAATTTTATTTAGTTTTTGGGTAGTTTAAAGACTAGTTTTTCTTGTCTGTCTTTTCTTTTCGTTTCTGTAAAGTCTGAGCTAGCAGGGAGTCTGGTTTTCCATACAATCTTTCCCTGACTTTTGCTTGACTATGTTTTTCAGGACCCATAGAGGTACACGCGGCCTGCACAAGGCCTGCACGCATGTACTCGTGCCCTATCCTCTTACAACCCATGTGTGAAAGCTAGCTATAGAGGTAGTAGTAGCGTGTAGGAGTTCAAAGAACATCAGAGGTAGTCCTCCTCTTCCCGGTCAGAATCACATATTCTCAGGGGGTTTTCTAGAATTATGTTTGAGTCTTGTTTGCTAATAGTCCTATCTCAGATTGTTTTTGCCTTATTATTTTTTCCTTGCATTGTTTGTTTTTCTGTTAGAAAGAGTATCCAAGCCTTCAAGGGATCTTGGTTATCAATATCAGTGGTCTCTTCCTAGTTTGGTCTGTCTATTTTCATTTTTTATTAGAGTTTAGATATACACGCGGCCTATACAAGGTCATCCCACGTGTACATGCCCTCTGTCTCTGTTCAACGCGCGTTCACACGCGTGCTGTTTGAGTAATAGTCGCATGCTTGTACAGGCTACTTTTTGTTAAGGGTGAGGTAGTCATCCTCTCCTTTGATAAGAAGTATTCCTCTCATGTGTTTGAATCTATGTTTGAACAGTCAATAGCTTAGGATTATTTTTACCCTTAGCTTCCTTTTTCTCATTTAAAACGTTGTCAGAAAAATAAAATAAAAATTACGGTTTTTAGACAAGTGTGAGAGTCATTGTTTTTACAATTGCTATTGTGTGATTTTTTAATCCGATTCTTTGTGATTTGGGCTTTAAGCCAGAATTGTTTTTATTGGTTTTTTTCTTGTCGGTATTTTCCCTTTCTTGCTTTACTAGCACTTAAATAAAATAAAAAAATCTCTTTTCATTTTCTTCTTTGGTTGAAGAGTGTGTTTATGCATCATTAGCTAGGGAAAAGTATTTTATTTCATAAGTTTTTGCAGTTCACTTAGATCATAAGTAGCTTTTAGTCAAGTGAAATTCCTTTGAGTTTGTTGTCCAAAATCTTAGAAAAGTTAAAAAATCTTTCTTTTGAAAAGTTGTTGAAATTCTGCATTCAGTAAAAGTTTTGTTTCCAGCTTTTTTATTCATTTTTTTCTTTTGTCTTTTACACATCATCAGTTTCACCCTCATACCCCTTGATGTAAGACAAAGCCATAAAAGTAATGCTAAATTTAAAATCTACTAGACGTTTATGTTTGTAGGGTTCACAAACTAGTTCAGGACTAGCGCCTTGGATTAGGTTGGAGAGGAAACTCTTCAAGGCCATTTAAAATCAAACATTGGAGTCTGAGATAGGGAGTGTCTAAGTCCAGTTTCTTGGAAGCTATCCATGACCCCCCTCTAACATAGGGGATAAACACGAGGTCGTGTGCGGAAAAGTAGCAGAGATAACCCCTCTAAAGCTAGACCAATCGTAGTGGAGAACACATTAGAGAGCTTGTTTTGGGATTCCATCGTTTGCATTTTCCACGGGGCTTCGTGGGTCTTGAATCCATTTGAGGTCTTCATTTGTCTTCCAAAACATTTTCTCTCGATACCCTTGACAAGTTTTAGGCTCGATACCCTACTCATTGTGGTCTACCTGACTTTCGACTGTACCCGCCTGGTGATTATTCACGTGCTGGCAACCTAGTTGCCAATCTTTGTTAGGGACATACACAGGTGACTTCGGGGGTATACCACAGTACCTAGGACATACATCAGGCCACGCTTTGTAGAGTATACCTGGAGGGTGCTTATGTGTTCGAGTTGCACTTGCACCCGTAAGTTTCTCTAGTGTTGGCTGTTGTAATTGTTCTTCCAATTAATTTAGTGTTTGCTTGTCTTATCTTCTAGGGACTTTTTTCTTAGTGTGTGTTACTTTTGAGCGTTTAGACTACGTTAGAGTGTCTTGGATCTTCTCACATAGTGGAGGATCATGAGCTCCACCGGTCACGAAGGCTTCTTGGCCTGTTGCCGGTTAAACTGGAGCCACCCCCGCCACCATTAAGGCAGAAGCTAGACCAACAAGGGTCTTTTGAAGCGACCGGGTTACAAACCATTGTTCCCGAGAAACCCCCAGAGGAATTGACCATTTTGGACCTTGAAGCAACCACTCTTGGCTTGGTTGAAACCTCAACCACTGATCTCTTGGCACCTTTTATTGTACCAATTCAATTTCACGAGTGCCAGACAGTGTCGCACAAAACAATGGAAACAAATGTTGTTACTTCTTCTAGGAATTCTTCAATTCCCACCACGATTGTCACCACAGGAGAGTCATCTCCTAACCTACCATCGTCGGTCCGAGCCACCATGGTCTTGATCGAAATTACTTTGCACAGTGTTCTGAACCCGTCTTTGGCAGCAGCCACAACCCCTTTCACAACTAGTGCGACAGGCCCTCCGTTCTCATACAGTATGCCTAGTTTGGGTACAAGTCCTGTACTGTCCTACTCCACTTTATAGACTTTGGGTCTGGGGGTAGGGAGCTCTAGCGCTCCTCTACAAGGTCACATGGAGGGAACTCCTGTCCCTTTTAATGCTTTTCCTTACACATGAGGTCATATCCCTCCTTCATCCCCTTCACTCAGTCGTTCACATCAGCAATCCGCAGGGCAACCTACACACAATAGTTTATTTGGAGTGGGGATTCAAGGACCACCTTCGCATAGTATGCCGGTAGGTTCGACACCATTTTCTTGGAACAAAACATTTGGTAACAACACCTTCTCGTCAGTTTCTTTCCCGACTGGAGGCAACCCCATTTTTGGACGATCAACTCCTGGGTAGGGTACTATTCCTGCACAGGGGGAAACTTAGAAGGACCTTGGAATGCAAGGCAAGGATCTGTTTCCTCCTCTATAATGTCGATCTGGGGTAATTCTTTCCACAATCAATGGAAACCCAGACAAACTACTATACCTATCCCTACGGGACTGGCATGGGGTAATCCTTCCTAAAGTCCTTCGAACACAATGCATGCCCAAAAATCTATGTCCTATTTGGGAAATCAGCCGATGATGTCTCCACATATGCAAAATCCTTACGTTGGCTAGGGCCATGGTTTTTACCAGAGTCTGGGCTAGCAGCCAAAATTTTCCTGGCAACCTGGTGTTAGTCAAACTCCAGGACCCTTTTTCCCAGGTTATCAGTAGCAACCTAAACTACCTTTCCTGGCGACTTTACACTTACCATATTTGATGAGGTTGTTGAATGACCCCATTTTTCATGATCCACGTTGGCCTCCTATGCCGACGAAGTTGCCTTCGTACATTCCAAAGTTTGAAGCCAAGCCTAATGAAGATCTAGGAGATCATGTGACTACCTTCCATCTTTGGTGCTCATCTAACTCATTGAAAGATGTCTCCGTATAGTTGCGATTGTTTCAACGTACTCTCATTGGGAGTGCTGGGAAATGGTACATTGAGCTCAATCACTCAAGATACTCTTCTTTTGGCAAATTGGTGATGGATTTCCTTAACCATTTCCAGTTACCTGTGAGATATGACACTGGCATAGAGCTGCTCACCAATTTCGAACAGACAACAGCGGACCATATCTTTGATCACATTCGAGAATGGAGACGCTGGAAGAGTTTAATCAAAGTACCAGTCCCACCAGCATTCCTGCTTGAGTGGTTCCTTAATTCTTTGGTCCCGCAGTTATCCAAAGACATCACGATGTCTGGTATTTTCTCCGAAGAAGATGCCATCATGAGGGCTCAAAAGTTTGAGCTCATCTATTCTCAGTCTAGTTTATTATACAACATCTTGCTAGATGCGCCATGTTCAATATTGGATAAAACTAGATAGAGAGTTGGACCACATGCCGATGGTATTGTTGGTTCAGCACAAACAAATCCCACTGAGCAATTGATGAAGCAGTTGCAACAGTTATCTATACAACACACAGCGGCCAGCCAAACTACTGCTTTGGATTCTCCCCCTACCAAAACGTCAGATGTACACACAGTGCAATCGACTAATCCAAAGGCTACTCAGCAACCTGAAGGAAATAAAAAACAATGAAATAAGGGTAAGGGGGATAAGAAACCCACCAATAATGCTGATGGGAAAAACACTGAGAGACAAAAGGCGAGGTATCCATACAACTTGTGTGCAAAAGACCATCCGACCCATCTATGTCATCGACTTGCAGAAGCCCAAAAGTTTGTGAAGCAGCAACAGCCTGCTGTGTTGACCAATCCATTTCAACATGGGAAAAATCTAACCCAAGCCTCTGGAAGCATGGAAGGGGGTAGCCAAGAACCCCCTCCGCCTGTGAAAAACCCCGCATCCACAAACGTATATATGGTGAAGGGTGATGCTTTTATATCAACTAGAGCGCATGACTATAGTAAACCAAGCACTTCTGAGAAGGGTAAAGAAGCTTAACTCCCATCTCTTCCTCTACAGATTAAGAAGACGTTGGGTGAAACAATGACATGCATTCCCAAAGGTGCATTCAAAAAAGCTTCTCATAACCCAAATGCAAGGGCCGACCAGAACTACTCTGTGGTGGAAGATTTATCACAAACCCCTTGTGTGATGTTCGCTTTGGAGGTCCTCCAAAGCTTCCCTTCTCAGAAGAAATCCTTGTTAACCTCTTTAGGATCTACTGAGACTTGTAATCCGGGTACAATCATGTTGGATACAACCGACTTAAAACCTTGTATGTTTTACCATGTATCATTTCAGATAGTCGTGGCTTATCCCACGAAAACTTTTACTTGTAATATTTTCTGCATGGTGGTTGATGAGGGCGCCTCGACATGCGTTATGTAATTGGCATGTTAGAAGGCCATTGGCTAGCCCGTTTTATCTCTGTTACCTACTCTCCTCACCACTTTCGACGGTCATTCATTTCGACCACATGGTATCATTCCTTCTTTCCCCATGCAGTTAGGAGGGAAGACCATGTGTGTTGAAGTAGAGGTAGTCGATGCTCCCCTTGACTATAACCTCTTGTTAGGAAGGATTTGGACTTATGCCATGCAAGTTGTGGTTGCTACAGTTTTTCGGGTCTTGTTTTTTCCACATGCGGGCCGACTAGTGACCATCGATCAATTGTCTTTCTCCAGACCTGACCCTCCATTGGGGGCACCCACTGTCCCGATGATTGATAATCCTCAACCAGGTGTCATCAACGTAGGGGTTGGTTTGTGCCCATCTTTGATGGGGACCTTCGATTACCCGCCCCCTCAAGGCGATATCAAGTTTATATCCAATCACCATAAGGTTGATATTTTTCAAGTTTCGTCATTCCACACGACTTACTTCGATGATCCATGAATACTTCCTTCCCCATCGGCCACGATGGATGAGACAGGGCACCCGGGTATGTCCATGCCCTTGTTTGTCGCTGAAGTAGCGTACTCTTTAGTCCAGCAAGCTTCAGCTAACATTGATCCAACTCCTGCACAAGAGTTAGATCCACTTTTAGAGCCTATTTGGGCTCATGGTTCTCTCTCTACCACCGATTCATTAGACTTAGTCTTGCCCTCTGATGAAGCAGTAATCGAAGCAATGACTAATCCAAAAAAACCTTGGGAAGATCTTCATTACAGATCATATTTCCTCCCAGAGTTAAGCTGAATCGAAGCAAGAGAATTCACCATGACTATGACTGGAGATAGGTCTTGTCATACTAATCCCTTAACAACACACAATATCTATGTTGAGAGTAATATGGCAACCATTGCTAAAATGACACCTATCAATATCTCCAAAACCCCTAACGTCATAGACAATGTTTTCATCGGAGCGTACAACTCCCCCGAGGAGATGCCAGGCATCAACCCACAAAGAGTCTATCATGAGCTAACTTTGTTGTTTTTCAAGCTCGCTTTGAGATCTGAAAGCAACATCTGGTGAGAATGCATTTATGCTTTTCAATCTCATCCGGATTAACTGAGAAAATTAACCATTATGGAGTCTTCTTTAAGCCCTTTTCAGACTCCTTAAAGATTAAAAGATAGTCGAGTGACCTTGTTTCTTCACACTTGTTCAATTGGTCCAGAAGAACATTCCTTAAATGGGTCTTCTTTTAAACCCTTTTCAGACCCTCTAAACATGAAAATATTGTCGAGCGATCTTGTGGCCTTTCACGCTCGTTAAACTGAAATTTGAAGTCACATCTGTCCGGCGGTAGTTTACCCCTTTTTCAGTCCAGACGGTCAACTGTACGAACAAAGGTATACTCTATGGAACTTCCATTCTTTAGAAGAGTACTCTCAGGTATAATTTTATCCCTTTTTCGGGCCTGAGGGACTAAAATTACGAAAAAGAAACCCCCACGGAGTCCATAGTTAAGCTCTTTTCAGACTCCCTAAAATTGAAAAGATCATCGAGTGAACTTATTCTTTCACACTCGTTAAATTGGTCCAAAAGAATATTCCTGACAGAGTCCATAGTTAAGATTTTTTCAGAATCCTTAAAAGTGAAAAAATGGTCGAGTGATCTTTTCCTTGTCACACTCATTAAAATGGTTTTGAATTGACGTCTAATCGGTGTTAGTTTACCCCTTTTTTGAACTGACTAGACTATCTTTGGAAAAGGTACCCAAGTGGAGTCTCCTTTTATGTTTTTTCAGACTCTCTAAATATGAAAAAACACCGAGATTACCTTCTCTGGGCTCATTAAACTTACATTGAAGAACGTTACCATTATGTGTTTTATCAACCGCATTTGCATACCTTATCCACTAGCTTTGTGACAGTTTGCTTCTGCGTCTTAACACCTTTGGCCGCCTGAGGATTTTTCCTGAGAATCATTTTACTAGAACATCAGTCTTGTCCTTGTGTCTTGAGCTTGTATGTTTTCAACACTCGTTCCTCCATTGTAACGTAATATTCCTTTATTCTTTTTCCACCATTATCGAAAAGAACAAAAAAAATCAAATATACCCCAAAAAGAGGAAGGGAAAAGTATTTTCTTTATTGGCAGCATAATGAGTCGCCCTTAGATAAAGCACATCTATCCATTTGTTCATCAAACTATGGGATGTAGTACGACCTTAGGAAGTTGTTCTCACTATATAGAGTTGTGTCCTCCACCATTTGGTTATTCTTCCAAACATATGGAGATTTTGTGTTGCCTCCTGCTTCATAGACTTATGATTAACATTCATGCTACCTGAGTCTCATCACTTGTCGTGCTATTGTCCAAGGGAAGTTTGTCACTAAGCCTGAGTCGGCCCCTCTACAATGTGTCTTTTGTCTGCATACCCGGCCATCCTGAACGTCCAATCAAGTCCTCGTTCGAAATCACTGAAGCCTTCAGTCCAATCATCAAGATTATCAAGTCCATGACCGACAAGTCGTCGAAGACCTCTGGGTAGTGCAGTCATACACTCATATTACACTTCTTCCCGAGTTTTGGAAGATTTTGAAGTTGTTGCTCAAGCTCTGAAGATCTCATCTCCATCCATTAGGCCGAATCAGCTTCTGGAATATGGATACTCTATATGTATATCTTTCTAATTTCGAGATGTAGCTCCGCTGTGTATTGTTCGCGGCTACTCTTTATAGTTATTTGACATGGATCTACAATGTATTTGATTGGTAGCCATGGTTCTATTTTTATCCTGAGCATGGGTATGCCCACCTCGGTGAGACATTTGTTATTTTGCAGACGACACCTCCCGATTCCTGATCCTTGGGCTCAATCTTTCGGCACATTAGTAAATATTGGTAATGTATTTTAGCCATCAAATGCTCTTCTGACATCACACATTAGGGGGCATCTGTTATAACCCTAAATTGCACCACACATGCTTACCTGGCATCAGGCCAACTCATATCCTTTCTTTGCCAAAAACACTATTGAACAACTCTTTGAAAATCCTCTTGTGTAAAGGCCCACGCGCCCTAACCCATTACTGCATGTGTGTACACGTTGGCTGACCCAAAATAGCCCATGTAGACTGACAAAAGCATGAAAAAAGGAAAGTTGCTGACAGAACAAAAAGCTATGGGTGAGTTAACTGAAACTCCCGGCCATGCATGGCCGAGGGTTCGTCTAAATACCTAGCTCCTTCTAGCCTATAAAAGAAGGGGTAGGGGTACCATTTGGAAGGAGGAATAATATAGCAAAGAAACTCTGCCCATTTATGTATTCCATTGTCCCAACCCTTTAGCCTTTCCTAATGTCAAAGGAGATTTAGAGCAAAGCAGTTGAAGGACAGAAGAAGAGGATCCCAAGATCAGGTTCAAGGAGCGGTGGTCGGTCTCAGCTTTTGTAAGCTGACTCATTTTAAGTAATAAAGAGAATTCTTTTCCCATCCCAATTCATGAACTTTTTATAGTTTGATTAGTTTATGTTTGATTTCTAACACGTGAGTGTATAAGTAGTATGCATGCATAGTTGTTGCTCGTCTTGAATGCATGTCATCTTTGGAAGGAGTACTGCGAACAAGTAATCAAGCATAATGGAAGATCGACATCAAACGCCAGTAACGAGGTAGGTTGATCTTTCCATGCATTTACTAAGAAAAGGGGATTTAAATCTAGGGATGAAGGTAGAAAGTAATTTCTATTCAGTCATATCTGCATGCAAAGTATGAACTCTATTTGCTAGTCTATAGGGTGTTTTTCCCCAACAACACACCCCCACTCACTACCCTCCCAGCCACAGCTAGGGGAAAGAGAAAGAAGAAAGATCCCACAGGTCCACTTCCCCCTCTCATCCAACCTCCTTGCATGCTATGTGAGAATATGGACACCAAACCAACAACTGCCCATCTCTACCCAAGTTACGGAACCTGATTCCACTCAGTCAAACACTGTCCACGCTCACCACTGTAGCAAGTACTGCCGCCACCACCCCTCACTCAAGTAGTAAAGGGTTGTGAACCAAATTTTCTTGCGCTATATGTTCATAATATGGCCATTATAAACACCATTTCCCAACACTGCCACGCTTCCGATAGACATTAGTCGTAGTACGCCAAAGCTTTCAGAACGAACCCAATCTAGCTACATCATCCCTACCAAAAATCACTAACATCCATTATGTCATAACTTCAGTCAACGAACGTATGAGATGCCCTTGCTCTCTATGTGAATCCTTAGATCATTTTACATACTAATGTCCTATGATCATTGAATACAAGCAACGTCAATTGACCCTAATTCAAATCCCTACAGACTCTATGGTTGACCTTACCTCATCACTAGATATTCTTCATATCATTTCTCCCGAACCCGAGGCCCTCCCAACACCTCCATGGTTCTTAGATGACTTATCTGAGGATTCACCCCCAAATCCCCCCAATTCTCCCATTCATTTCCCTACGGAAATTTTACATCCAACTACCATGGGTACTCCTTAGTACTTCAATATTTGGTTTATGTCGAGCGAACCATCGCAATATCTTTATGTCGTTCCCCCTACTTCTTCATCACCAGGGGATAGCCACACAGCGACAGTCACCGATATCACTCCTTACGACCCCTTGTATTCCCGCCAATTCCACTATGACGAGGACATACTCAAAGAGTTAAACACCCCCGACTACCCATGGGATGCGCTCCACCATAGAGTTCTCTTGTCTCCATAGGAAGCCTCAACGCCTCCTCACCAACATTCCATATACGTGGTCAAAACCAAGGATTTTATCCCATCAGGGCACATCGACTGGTTCAAAAACCCCATCCCTACCCCTGATGCTTTTGAAGAAGGCAACATGGCCAACATTTCCCCAACCATCAAAATCAACATTTCCATAAAAAATGGAGTCGTCGAGGAAATCACCATTGGCGTCGCTTGTACTCCTCAAGAAATCACCACCTATAAAGCCCTCTTCCAAGTATACATTTTCTTTTGAAATAGTTTAAATCATTTCACCAATTATTCATTAGGGTTCATAAACAATTAATGCATCATGTGTATACATTTTCTTTTGAAATAGTTTAAATCATTTCACCAATTATTCATTAGGGTTCATAAACAATTAATGCATCATGTATTTTCTTACTTTTGTGGTTCATGACTAAGGACCAAACGATTATTCTCTTGTCCATGATGTGGTGTGGAAATTTTTCAAGGTATTCTATAAATTTGCACAAGTGTTTCTATGAAGGATATAGGTTGTTTTTGTAGCTAGAAATCATTTGTATCAAATGAAGAAATCTTTTAATGAACAATTCAAGTTAAGACCCCCTCCTCATAGCATGGCACCAACATATTGGTCAAAGAAGATTGAATCTTGCATTGAATTAATTTGGGAGGATATGTTCAATGCAGACATATGTGATATTGATGATGATTTGCTTGACTTTAAAATTCCTCTAGATCTCATGCCAAAAGGTATGAACATGGATTCCAAATTCTACAATCTCCCATATTGAAAAGAACTTAAAGTGGCACATTTATAAGATACCATGCATGTGGTCAAGAATGTGTCGGATTCATTGTGGAATGAATGCAAATGACAAAAAAAAAAATAATGAATCCAAATGACCAAAACAATTATTTTCATGTACCACGGATATAATCGAAGGATGACTAAGAGCTTGTCAAGAAGGTGGTTCGTACAATTAGAACACCAATAGGATATGGTTCTTCATCGAGAAAATCATTCATTTTTTATGGTGACTTAAGAGATCTCAAGACTCATGATCATCATAATTTGTTAAAGGTACATATTACTAATGTGGTTGTGATATAAATTAGTTTAGAATTCTTAATTTACCCCCAATCCTTGTAATAGTATTACCATATCCTAATCATCTTGGAAAAACTTCTAGATTAAAACTGTGTGGAGTT
>ML787638.1:593449-607188 GCA_009831015.1 Picea engelmannii | reverse complement strand
AGAAAATTCATTTAGATAAGATATGAAACCAAAAATAGAAGGTATTTCCATGAAACATTGGACTTTAAAACATTGTGGAACATAATTGGACCTAGAAAGGCCAGTGAAACATAATAGGCCACAATGCACTATCAAAAACAAAAATCTACTTTTACAACATATCCACCTTGTATTCTCTTCGGCTATTCCTTCGCTCGCTTCAGGGGTATGCTAGTTTATCAATACAATTATTCCACATGAACTCAAAATCATTGCCTTCAATTTTTCTAAACAAAAAATATAATTTAATCTCACATCAGACTCTCAACAACAATATTTCAACGGCCCAATATCTACTAAGCGATTTTACATCGTTAAATATATTTAAATTAAATTAATAATAAAATAATTTTACATATTATTTAATAATATTAATACTTTGAATAATTTAAATTAATATTTAAAATCATTAAAACTTGATTGACAAAATATTTATTTATTGGTAAAGTCATTGGATTGGATTTTAACCAGCAAAGAAAATCATCCCATGGAGAATACTTTCCAAGCTCCATCGGTCCCACCAAAACACAAATTCTTAGTTAATAATTCGTTGAAGATTGGGATTGGTGTTTTCATATTCAGAGAGTACGTCTCATGTGCAGGGCATAAATGGTTGTTGAATATTAAATTTGTTAAACTCTTTCCCTCTTCTTTATTAGTCTCTTTTTTTTTTATCAACAGTTCTTCTTTATTAGTTTTTTTTTTATCAACAGTTGATGTCGCAGGAAATTTACTCGATACTTCCCCACTTTGTAGATGATATAAGGTGTTAAACTGCAACCCCATGGACATAAGGTTTGAACCCATGACCTCTCTCTGAACTGGAAGAGTGTGGGCACATTTTACCATCTGTGTTATTCCATGGGGCTAAATCCTTATTAGTCCTTGCCTGATCGCTTGGTCATTTTCTGAATACTCCAACACACACTTCAATACTTTTTAACCCAAAGTTTGGAACATCATTTCAATTTTCACTTTTTATCGACCAATTAATGACCAATTAAATAGTCACGACCAATCAATGTTTTTTAGGTCTTATTTGGTCTCATATCGAGACAAGAAAGGAAAAAAGAGACTTCAAACTTAGGAAAAGAGATATATATTTTTAGGTCTTATTTGGTCTCATATCTAAACAAGAAAGGAAAAAAGAGACTTTAAACTTAGGAAAAGAGATATGTATTTAGAGTAGATATATCCCAGGTGAATTAATGTTAACTTTCAAGTTAGTATTAATTTAAAACATCAAATGCTTAACGTTATCAAAGCATAAGCCATAGTCCATAACCCATTAGAATGTAAAGAGGTCGTTGCTTGGTGAGTTGCCAGCTTCCTTTCAGCTTCCACTTGCCAAGTGCCCTTCAGCTTCCATTTGGTCACTTGCATGTCACTTGCAAGTAAATTACCTTAAGATGCTTTTCCAAATTAATTTTCGTCTATTGAAAATGATTTCTTTGTAGCCAAGCAACTCTTCAACTAGAACGATTCTGCAAGCTTCTTCTTCACAGGTTTGATTCTGTAAGATTCTTCTTCAGAGTGACTATCTTCTTCTTCACAGTGTGATTAAGCAATCTTATTCTTCACATGTTTGATTATGCAAGATTATTCTTCACAACTACTATCTTCTTCTTCACAACTACCGATGGCAACAAGATAATTAAGATCAATTGCACCTGTCAACAAGACAATAAAATCAACTGAATATTTCTAAAAGGAAAATGGACAAGACAATAAAATCAACTACAGGTTTCTGAAAGGAAAATGGTGATCTTCTAAACATATATACTCTCTTTACAAAAAAAATTATTTTTCTATTGCTAACAATTTTTATTTATCTATTTCCTTCTTGTGCATAAATATTTATTACAGGAAATCACAAAAAAAATATAATGTTTCTAACTCCCATGGGATATTTTCAGGAAGTCCAAGGAAACAAGAACTGCCATAGCTATATAGGCTTCAAGGTTACCTGGTAATGTCCAAATTATAGACTCATTTACTTTCCTAAGCTGAGAGAAATTGATAGATAGAGATGCCATGCTATATTCTTTGATAGATGGTGGCGATCACTATGTCTTTTGGGCTCATGGTTGTTAAAACACATTGTTGGCCACAACTACGTTCTCTTCGGTTTGCATGAAAAAGAGGATACTTGGTCATATAACATTTCTCAAGGTCCCACACTCTTATATATGAGCTTATCCTTCCTCCATTTATTGGGTTCATGAACAGGTTTATTAAAGGTTAGCGTTCATGAGCAAGAACGTGGGATAGCATAAGAATACTTGTAGAAACCATAGGATCACTTGATGTATAATCATGATATCTATTAAGCTCATGTATTCACATTGGCACAAGGTTCATGAGCATGGGTGGGTTCATGAGAATACTAGCCTTACGATCTTATTTAAAAATCCCCATACCACAGTAACTAGATCCTGACGGTAAAGTCATTACTTATGAGTCTAGGGAACATAACTCCGTAGAAGAAAAGGAGATAGCATACATAAAGAGACAGCATAACTCCTAAAAAAAACTCCACTTAGCTACAACTCTTCATTATTGAAGAAAACAAGTCATTATTGAATTAAGAATATAGTTTGTCTATTAATAAGCTAGTTAGTGACAATGGACGTGGAGGCTTATCCATTTGAAAATCAGTTGCAGTTGAATACCACATGTGTGTTATCCATTTGAAAATCAGTTGTAGTTTCATACCACGGGTGCTTTAGGAAGTTGTCAATTAAAAAGTTAAATAACTTAAAGGAACCACAAGTCCATCTTACTTATATGTTTACAAATATAGACTCATATGTCCACAAATCGTCGTGTTTTTTATGGGTGCTTTTAAATACTACAACCATAAAAACAATTATCATCTTACACATCTTTTTATGGGTGCTTTTAAAAACTACAACCATAAAAAAAGATATTATCTTACACAACTTTTAACATTTACCACTATATGCACTTCATCAAAACAGAGAACTCAATGAATTAATTTAATGGTTATTTGAGAAGACAATAAATGCTAAACCCATGCCATTTTCCAAGATAATATAAATTGAGTATAAAGAGACTAACCAAACTTTTAAACGTAAAAAATAAATACTTGTAGATTCTCTTATTTTATGAAAGATGGATGGAACACTAGTAAATCAAAAGATGAAATGGCATGATGGAACACGAACAAATCAAAATATGAAATGGAATCTACTACTTTAAGTAGGAAATGTAAAAGGAAATATTTCATGCTACTCTCTATGCATAAGTGAGATTGAAAAAATTGGTTGAGGACTCATGGTCCGACTAAAACTTGGTTAGCTAGATTTGGATTTGCTATGATTTTTGTCTCTGCTTTGCATCCTCTGCCACACATCTTGTGATTCTCATGTTCCCTACTATGCATACCTTGAAATGAGGAACTTAGAATAGAGTATATTGGGCTTCATATGCACACTAGCCATCATGATTATGGCCATGGCCCAAGGCATGATTCCCACCCTCCCTGTGACACATTAAGATTCTCTTCTATGCATCTAGGCTCATGAATCAAATATTGTGTTTCTGGGCTCATGAATAAAAATATTTCAGGTAGGGACTTGTTTCTTTGTAGCCTCCCTTGCTTTATGTTCAAATAAAAAAAAAAATCATATAAATAGCTTGGAGATTGGTGGGACCGATGGAGCTTGGTGTCGACATTTAATAACAACCAACCAACTACTTCATACTCAACAAACTTTGTTAATATTACCAAGCCCATATCCCATCTCCATCTCTATCCTATTGAAAAAGGATCAGGAGTTCAAGTGGAATAATGAGAGTGTGAAGGCATTTAACATGATGAATGATGCCATAGCTTCCACACCAATCCAATTTTAAGTTTTTTTCTTTTGCTTCAAAACAAATAATATCTAGTGCTATATTATAAAAGAATGAGCAAAACATGAAACAACCAATGGAATTTATGATCCAGGTGCTCAGGACTCAAATTTGAAATACACCACAACGAAAAAACAATTCTACGCCCTAGTGCGAGCTTTGAAATCTTTGAAATACTTTAGGTATTATGTGGGATATTCAAAGATTATTTCATATGTCCCTCATGCCACAATAAAGAATATATTGACTCAATGATATTGTCTAGGTATTCATGGTAAATGGGTATCTAGAATCCAAGAGTATGATATGGAAATCAAGCCTACGGAGTTGGTGAAAGTACAAGGTCTTGCTAGTATGCTCCTTGAGGGGAATGAGAAAGCATTGAATATGGATAAAAAAGAAACCCTTAAAATGGTAGCTATATTTATAGATGAGTTGGAGAGACATGAGTGATTATATGTAGACATAGTTTATTAACTGAAGAATTTAACTTGTCCAGACCACCTTGTAGA
The DNA here is from genome assembly GCA_009831015.1 of Picea engelmannii. Classification (NCBI taxonomy): domain Eukaryota; kingdom Viridiplantae; phylum Streptophyta; class Pinopsida; order Pinales; family Pinaceae; genus Picea; species Picea engelmannii. The sequence goes on along the minus strand of ML787638.1, from coordinate 602,758 downwards.
TTATAAGAGAAGGTACATGAGATTTAGAGCATCAAAATATTGTATAATCTAGGGTGGCCTTGGTTGGATAAAAATATGGACATCCTAATTTTGAAATGTGTTGATAATGAAGAGATCCAAAAACTAATGGAAGAGTTACATATAGGATTATGTGCTGGACATCATGCTACCTAGACTAGAACTCGTAAACTTTTAAGGATGGGATATTATTTGCAAGTTGTATTTGTGGATGTCCATAAGTTTGTTAAATCTTTCCAACAATGTTTTATATTCACATTAAAACAACATCTTGTGTCCATACCTTTGCAACCAGACCTAGCAAAAGCACCTTTCCAAGAATGGGGCCTAGATTTCATCAAAGATTTCAAAGAAAACTCAAGTAATGGACTCAAGTGGGTCCTCACAATCACCGATTACTTTATTAGGTGGGTTGAACCTATCCCTGTGAAAGGAGCAACAACTAGTGTGCTGAAGGAGTTCTTAGAGGAAAGAATTAGCACAAGATTTGGTTTCCTAGCCAAAATCACAATAGATAATGCTAAGGCATTCAATTCAACTGAGTTTTCGTCATTTTTTTAGTATGGCATTGTATTGTATCACTCATCCAATTATTATCCACAATGTAATGGCTTGGAAGAATCAAGTGATAAAAATTTACTGTCTGTCATCAAGAATATCGTGGGAGATAACAAGAGAAGCTAGGACAACAAAATTAAGTGTGCTTTATGGGCAGTTAGAATCATGAAGAAATAGTCTATAGGGAGAATCCCATTTGAGTTGGTGTATGGGATGGAGGTCACACTGCCAATCCATTTAAATGTCCCAGTATATTTTTTATTGCATCATTTCACCACTAAGAAGGAGGCAGTTCATGCAAGGGTGAACCAACTCATAGAATTGGATGAAAATTGATGAAGATCTTTTGATCATCTTGTCCACCAAGGTAAATTCAAGGGATTTTTTGATAAAAGGACTCACCTAAGGAGGTTTAAAAGGGAGAATTTAGTCATCATGTAGCATCCCTAACCCCAAGATGGGAAATGCCACACAACTCTGATACCATTAATTTAAATAAAATTGCTCTGCATATGCACAGAATTATACCTACTACAACAAATATATACATGCATAATTATTATAGGAAAATCCCATAACATAATACACATTTATCTACACACTAATTAAATAAAATACACAGAGGACACTTATATTTTGTAAAAATTCACCAACTACTTGCAGACCTTAGACTTTCCTCCTAGACATGGACTCTACTTCTCATAAATCTCAGTAGTAGGTCACCCTCAAGTTGGGGCTTAAACTCCACTAGGGAAAAGGAAACCTAAGCCAGGATAAGGTCTATCAACAACATGAAATCTTAGACTAAGGTGTCAACTCTTGTAGGCAACCTACATTCTCTCATTCCTCACATGTTTGTCCCACCGCAAGAACTATGACCCTTCTCTCCTAAACAATCTTCTGGCTACCCCACTTCCCTTCTGAAGTTTCAACAACATGTCGGAGAGGAAGTATCTGAACCCTATAGTTGCATCTTGGCACATTGGGAAAACGATTTCCAGTAGTTCTCTCACATAGAGAGGATTCTCATGGGGATGACAATCCAATTATTCAATATCACATGGGCCTGACAACCCACCTCTCTAGCTCAAAATACCCAGAGGTTACTAGTTGAAAACAAATGCAAAGCTTTCCTAGTGTAGATATGGTTGATGGTACGGAGTGGTGTAGATGGTAGGAGAGAATGGGTGAACAATGAGTTAATGATAGGAAAATCAACTAAATTTCCCAAATATATGTGCATGTTCCTAGCTTGACACTTGTGATGTTGGGAACTACCTTGGGTCCACTTTCCCCACACATTTGGGTGACATGTTCCCCTTCATTAGGAACTTAGGATATACATTTATATCCATAAATTATACTTTCTACTTTTAGGAATATTAATATGATATTCCTTTTCTCTTAAGCCCCCTTAGCTTAGCCCCTTAACTTAGACTCTTAGCCCCCCTTTCCCTTTCTAGTGGAGTCCATCCCCCCATACACTTTTTCCTGGTTGGTCTGCATAAGTTGTGTATTTTCATTAATATCTGAGTGTGATTACATTTTACAAAGACAAGCTCACTGGCCTTTTAGCATCCAATATCTCTAGCCTAATAACCACACAAGCACTCTAGCCTCAAACACATATATACAAAGGAAATCTAGCCCAAAATATCCTGGCTCACCAATGTATATGTACATTTACAATTCGGGTTCGACCTAGGGGTATTACACTCCCCTCCTCCTTATTTATGGATTGTCCTCAATGCATTATATACACATATACAATCCAAAATGTTCAAAAGTCTTCAAAAATATGTGGGTACTCTGACTGCATAACATCTTCTTTCTCCCAAGTTGCATCCTTAGTACTGTACCAATTTCATTGGACCTTTACTATCCCTACTAATCTATTACGGAGTTTCTTGATCTTCCCGTCCAATATACAAACCGGTTGCACTTGAAATTCGCCTTCTTGCTCCACCTGAATCACATTCCAATCAATCACGTGATTATCATCAGGAACATACTTTTTAAGCAAAGACGCATGGAATACATTATGAATACACATGGATGCATGTAGTTTAAGAATGTAAGCAACATGACAAATCATCTCCGGGATTTCAAAAAGTGCACAATAACTCGCTGCAAGATTTGAACACTTCCACAACTTCAAGGAACTCCTCTTGGCCTTCACTTTCAAGAACACATGATCACCCACTTTAAACTCTCTATGATTTCTACCCTTATCTGCATAGCTTTTCTACCTGTCTTGAGAAACCTTTAAATTTTGTTTTATCTTCACCATCTTCTCTTTCGTTTCCCGGAGTAATTCTGGCCCAACCACTGCTATGTTTTTTGGGTTGTCCCAACTTACTAGTGTGTTGAATTTTTTTCCATATAAGGATTCAAATGGGCTCATCTTTAAATATGCTTGATCCCCATTATTATAAGAAAAATCTACCAAGTGAAAATAATCTTCTCATTTCGATGGTTTATCCATCACATACATTCTCATAATATCCTCAATCACCTAATATACCCTCTTTGTTTTCCCATCTGACTTTAGATGATATGTTTTGTTAAAGTTCAGATTTGTTCTAAATACTTTGAATAATCCCTTCCAAAAGTTTGATGTAAACTTGGGATCTTCGTCAAACACAATTGTCTTAGGCACACCATGTTGCCTAGCAATTTCTCTCATGTAGATATCTGCAATATTGGTTGCCTTGTGAGTTAGGCTTACTGGAATACAATGATTAACTTTAGTAAGATTATCCACCACTACCATGATGGAGTCATGTTACTTGGTTGTTCTGGGCAGCTTAGTGATGAAATAAATTGTTACAACTTCCCATTTCCACTCAGGAATGGGTAATGGTTTTAGAAAACTAGTTGGGTGTCTATGCTTAGCCTTGAATTTTTGACATTCCAAACATCTGGCTATATAATCAACCACCTCTTTCTTGATACATGGCCAATAATATTGGCTCTTGACAACTGCAATAGTTTTCTGGTAACCTGGGTGCCTAGCATAAGGAATATTATGCATTTCTTTTAACACCATATTTATAAACTCATATGAATTAGGCACATAAATTATGCCCTTGTACATGAGGATTCCATCCTCTCTTAGCTCATAATCTTGATTTTTTTGATGCAAAATACCTTGCTGTAATTTTTCCTTTATCTCCATATAATGTTGATATGATTTTATAGCCTCTAAATTTTTTTCCTTTAAATCATATATGTACATGCTAATGGTTGTAGCATGCATCTCATGGACTCTCCTGTTGAGTTAATCAACCACCTTGTTCTCGTTACCTTTGATATGATTTATATCAAAGTCATACTCACTAAGGAATTCCAACCATCTACTTTGTCTGGCATTTAAAATTGGTTGTCCAAACAAATATTTTAAACCACTATGGTATGTCCTTAGCTCAAATATATTTCCCATGAGGTAGTTCCTCTACATTTTCAAGGCATGCACTATGGCTACCAATTCTAAATCATGAGTGTTATAATATCTCTCATGCTCTTCTAACTTCCTTGACTCATAACATACCACATATCCATTTTGACTAAGGACTCCCCCAAGCTCTTCTTTACAAGAATCCATGCATACAATGAATTCTTCATTTGGATCAACAATCCTCAATATTGGCACACTTGTCAATAAATAATTCAAGTGTTGAAAACTTCTTTCGCAGTCAGGATTCCACTCAAATATTACACCCTTATTTTGCAAAGATGTGATTGGGTGTGCAATCTTTGAAAATCCTTCAATAAATCTTTTGTAGTAACCTACAAGTCCCGTGAAGGATCTCACCTCTAAGACATTCTTTGGTGTTGTTCATCCTTCAATGACTCTTAACTTTTTGGGATCCACTGCTATCCCTTCCTATGAAATGGCATGGCCCAAATAATGAATCTTCCTCTCATAGAATAAGCACTTGCTTAGTTTTGCATACAACTAATTCTCCCTCAATACTTGTAACACCATCCTCAAGTGTTTTTGATGCTCTTCTTCAGACTTAGAGTAAATAAGTATGTCATCCAAAAATACAATAACAAACTTATCTAAGTAATATTTGAAAATACCATTCATTAAACACATGAAGACAATTGGTGCATTTGACAACCCAAATGCACCATTGTAAACTCATAATGACCATACCTTGTTCTTAATGTTGTCTTGTTGATGTCTTCTTCTTTAATTCTCATTTTATGATAGCTAGATATGAGGTCAATATTAGAGAATATATTTGCATCCTTCAACTGATCAAAAAGATCATATATCCTTGCAAAGGATGCTTGTTCTTCACAATCACCTTATTCAGTTGTCTAAAGTCAATGCAAAGCCTCAACGTCCCATCCTTATTTTCACAAATAATATTAGGGCACCCCAAGGTGACACACTTGGGTGTATATACCCCTTCTTCAAAATTTCCTCAAGTTTCATTTGCAATTCCTTCAACTATGGTATACTCATCCTATAAGGATTCTTGGATATTGAGGCTACTCCAGGCTTCATATTAATAGAGAAATAAATATCTCTCTTGGGTGGAAACCGTGGCATTTCTTTAAATAAATCCTCAAACTCTTTTAGGACTGCATAGTCTTCAATATTTGTACCTTTATCCTTAGGTGTCTCTTCCATGTGAGCTGCAAATACCTAGCATCCTTTCCTGGAGATTTTCTTCATGCCCAACAACCAGGTCTCTACATCCTCACCTTTCTTGTGCACACCATCAAAGGTAGGAGGCTTAATCTTATTCATCTCTCCTTGTAATTCATCCACTCTAGATCCTCTCTTATGTTTTATGAAGGGAGATGGAATTGAACTATTGTGTACTCTCCTAACTAAATGCCTTGGTTAGTGATGGTGATGCATGTCAACACTCTTGTTTCTCTTATTTTGTCATGAGACATGTGACTCCTTGACATTCTTGATTCTGTCTCCTTATCCATTTTCTTCTCTATTATGTCCAAGCTCTATAGCTACTTGATGTTGAAGCCATATTGTTGCTCCTTTTCTTTCATAATCCTCTTATTATTATCTTTATAACTTTGTACATCATTTTTCAGACTCTTTATGGTCTCTACCAAGTTCATGATCTCTTCCTTGCCTTCTCTGTGCCCATTGGATTTCGTCCCTTCATTACCCATGCTAACATACAATCTCATGACTTCATATTCATGGATGTAATTCCTCTATGCATCCTCCATGCATTTGATCTCTGTGTTGATCATTTTCTCATATATTCTATTGTCGTTAACTCTGCAAAATGTGAAAGCAATAGGATTTGTTAGACTAAATAAATTTAACAAAGGTATTAGTTTATGCATCATTCTTCCCTTTAAATACCCATAAATAGTATTTTTTAATATCCTATGAATTATGTAGATCAATTCAAACTTTTTGTTGACTAACGAGATTCCTCTATCCAATACCTTTCCAATGACTACTTTCTTTCTCAATTCTAAGTCTTGAGTAAAAAGTTATGGTCATTTGAATATTACCCATTTACACCTTCAACACATCCTTCAACCATATGCAATTTTTAACTGTGCTTATGCATCCTTGAAACTTATCCTTTGAAAATTTGATAGGAGTTTAACTAGGTTCCTTCATGACCATATTTTGAACATTTTTTCCAAGTCTCACCTTCATCTGAGCTCCAAGCTGCTAGATACAACATGTTGAAGTTTAAGGTCTAATTACATTTTTAGCCCTAAATGTTATAGTTACCTTCTATGTCCTCATGTGCATTTTTAGGAGCCTAGATTACGAATCTAACTCCATGAATGTATTCTATGGATAAATATATTTTATTATACTACTCTTATGCCCCAATCTGATTCTGAAGCAGGAAGTTATGACCCTCGGAGTGAACTGGTACTCAAAAATTACCCTCCATTGTTTGGTTTGTAACTCCCTCATAATAGCTCCATTTTACGAACAATTTACTCTGTTAGAAATCTCTCTCTAAGATTTATCAATTTATATGCAAAAATTGTATGTCTCAGAAGGACATACAATTTCTACGAATTCTTTTTATGAAAATTTGTGTTTAGGCCTATGAAATTGGCATGCAAAAACAATACCTGAAAATCATTGCAATTTTCCAGTAATTTTCATTAATTTCTAAAACAATTATGTAAATCCCACTGAATAGGATGTTGACTGGAAGGATTCCATGTCATCTCCTAGGGAACCTAGCCCTTTCCTGTTAACCTGTTACCTCCCTCTTCCTTCTATTTTATATTTTATCTCCATCGGCGTGCATGTATCTTATTTTTCGGGCCCCACTACCCTTGGTTGGCTACGTGGCACCTTTGTATTGAGTCATGGGGATAGGAGTGCCCCATCCCACACATATTTCCTTGGTGAATAGAGTTTCATGTCCATTTGATTGGACGAAGGAGGATCGAGGAGTGTCGACAGTGATCAACAATCATCATCACATCGTGACCCCCCTAGCTTACCGACCGTTAACAAAGGGGGGGTGTTGCAAAAGAAACTATCGATATTCAACGTGATGATGTGTCGGCCTGTGGGGTATTGAAACACCCCACCCCCACCCTTGGTAGTTTCCAAAATCACCAGAGGACCCCCCCATGACAAGGTTCTGCAATTACAACTCATGGTTCCTCTAGACAAGTGAGCACCCCACCGCAACTCCACCTCACTTGTCACTAGTCATACGGTCACCTTCCACCTATGCGACTAATTTCATTGTGTAAATTCCATCATGGTAGTACATGTTGCCCCTCTTCCACATCAACTGACATGTGGCCTCCATGTCATGCTCACATCACTGTACGAAAAAATAGTCAAATGTTTCAAAAAAATTCCAATTTTCTCATTTTTCCCACTTTTCCAAATATGTCCAAATTCATAATTCATTCCGGGACATTATTGCATCTATGTAAATAATATTTCCACAGCCAATTTTGGTCCTGTACCTACCAATTTGACTCCCTTAATTGAAAATTTACCCCTTTCCATCAAATTTCCATGACTTTAACTATAGAATTTGGGGGGTTTTCCCAAATTTCGACCCCAATTTCAAAATTTCTTCCTCGAGCGCCATGGATGCTCTGTATACTCAAATTTCAGCCATCTCCAAGCCCAAATTTTCCCAATTAGAAGCTGAAATTGTTTGTTTTAAACTTCTGGGCTCATTTCTCCCCAATTTCTCATGAAATTCCTTCAATTTCACTACAATAATATTATCAAACGAATTGCAGACTTCCTCTACAATCAATTTTCTACAAATTTCTGCTTCAACACTCTATCTACTCGGCCCATGCAAGTTGACTGTCGAAATTAGAGCTATGATACCACATTGTAACATCCCCAGCCCTAAACTGGGCAATGCCACATGAAATTTTCCAACTCTAATACCATTAATTTAATTAAAATTTCTCTGCATATGCACATATTTATATAGATTACAACAAATATGTACATGCATAATTAATACAGGAAAAAAACATAACATAATACAAATTTATTTACATAGTAATTAAATAAAATGCACAGAAGACACTTATCTTTTGTAAAAATTCACCAACTTCTTGCATAGCTCAGACTTCCCTCCCAGCCATAGAATATGTTGCTCATAAATCTTAGGAGTAGGTCACCCTCGAGATGGGGCTTAAACTCTACAAGGGAAAAGGAATCCTAATCTAAGATAAGGTTTACTAATAGTAGAAAATCTCAAACTGAGGTGCCAACGCTAGAAGAGAGCCTACAATATCTCATTCCCCACATGTTTGCCCCACCCCAGGAAGTGTGTCCCTTCTCTACTCAACAGTCCTTCGATTGCCCCACTTCCCTTATGAGGCTTTACCAATGGGATGGACAAGAAGTCTCTGAGCCCTGTAACTGTAGCTTGGCACCTTGGGAAAATGATTCTCAGTAGTTCTCTCACCTGGAGAGAATGATCATGGGCCTAATAACCCATTTATTCAATAGCACATGATCCTGACAACCCGCCTCTTTAGCTCAAAATACTCAGGTTACTAGTTGAAAACAACTCCAAAACCTTCCTAGTGCAAATATGGTTGATGGTATGGAGTGGTGCGGATGGTAGGAGAGAATGATTGAATGATAGGAAAATGAGCTAAATTTCCCAAATATATGTCCATGTGAACTTGTCATTTTTGGAACTACCTTGGGCCCACTTTCTCCACCCACTTGGGTGACACATTACCCCTCATTAAGAACTTGTGATATATATTTATATCCATAAATTAGACTCTATACTTTTAGGAGTATTAATATAATATTATTTTGGGCTTAATCCCCCTTATCTTAGCCCCTCATATTAGAATCTTATCCCTCCTTTCCCTTTCTAGTGGAGTTTATCCCCCTTGTAAATGTGTTGAACCTGCACAGAATAGATCTAGCTAAAAAATAATACACACATTTGGAGAGAGAATTGGAGAAAGAAGAAGAAGGAGAGAAAGAATGGAAGAATTCTCGTTAACCGTATTCCACACTCAAAGAGTGAATATTTTAGAATAGATATAGGATACATGTGTTAAGAACCAAACATCAATATAGCATGGAAAAACCTCAGGAAAAGTACTCAATGCCTTGAAACTGAGATAATTTCAGAGAATAAGCCTCTTCGAGGGGGCAACCTCCTTTTACCCCACTTAAAATGTTCAAGTACAAGATGATTCAAAATGAAAATGTCTCCTTGGTATATATAGGAGACTAGGAGGTATAATTAC